>KV428275.1:0-29467 GCA_001632355.1 Sistotremastrum suecicum HHB10207 ss-3
TGACGACTCAAAAGTGGTGGTTTTGTCACGGTTGTGAAGCTGAGGCCCGTCATCGTATCATTTCCTGAGCAGATCTCGAAGTGAGGACTCGGACAAATCACCGTGACAGAGATTGAGACATCAGCTCACCGAGTGCATACTAGAGACGCAGAATCTTCAGCCGCGCTCTCTTTAATGTAGCAGACAGGTTGAAGCAAGGGTTGAAGTGTCTGATCGCTGCTTCCAGGTCCGAGTCCTTGTGGCTCGACCCGCTCGAGCCTTGGGGCGATAAGATAGGTGTGAGTCAACATCTACTTAGTTGACTTCAACTGCGCGAAACTGGGGATGGCGCGGGGCAAAGCTACAGGGCGGCACCAAAGCTGAGAATGTACCATTCCCGCGCGGTGGTGGTGGTGGTGTGTTATCGATGTCCTAGATTACAATTTGGCGCACGACTCCGTTTGAACCCACCGACTAGTCAACATTCTTCTGGTGCTCATTGATATGGTAAGAGCGACAAGCATTATTAATAGTATAGTATCGCACTACGCGCGTGGATAATGAACATGGATTGAAACTTCCCGGATATCGATGATTCTCCCGACGCCATTTCGACTGACGTAAACTACGAAAACAGAATACAGACCGTGCAATGAATCTATCACCTGGAGAGGTCAAGGTATCGAGGGCATGTTCTTGCTGGTGACATTGAGCAGACGTTGGATTCCGTCAAAAGCTCTGGTTTTGTCCTCTTTCGAAAGCTGCGCATGAGTTACCCATCTTGATAGATCTTGACTCAATCTTCCTGTGATAGCCTCTTTGATAGGATTGACGAAGTATGCGAACAGAATTTCTGTAACGTTAGCAGCAATCGGCTGTGGATTTGGGTGTCAGTGCCATGAAAGGACCAATAATATGTCACCATATACTTCGACCATCACTTCAGAACGGACTCTCAATTCTGCACAGACCGCCAGTTCATTCGTAGGGTCTGGAGACGAGACAGTATCCCAAAGCTCGGTGGCAAGAGACGGAACAGAACGCGTAACCGCTTGAGGACAAGCGGCCGGTCAGACTATCAGACTTCAACAAATTCACACTTACCTTGTTCAGCATCCGCTTTGATCATCCTCCTGATCAGGCTATACCACTGATGAAAAGAATTGTAAGCTTGTCGTATGTGATCATTTCCGGGATCCATCCATCGGTTGCATGCCATAGAAATCTCTGTATTTAATCTTGCCTTGACATTTGACATTCGATGCTTGATCTCCACGTCCAGGACAGTACTATAGCCGGATTGAGTTGGGAGAAGAGATACAACTGATTGGGATGCAACGTACCTTTTCAGTACTTGCACTGTGCTGGACCCGAACATGTCTGTGAAAGCGGCCAAGAACTCCGCCCGAAGGGTGTCCGCTAACCCGTCCAGGACTAACTCGAGCTGACGAATTATCCGCTTGAGGGTGCCATCACGGAACTGACAGCCTGCCCTTACGGGCCCTTCGCTAATGCAAACAACATCAGCAAGGTTCACAGTTTGATGAATACTCACTTTATAAGAACATCCCCCCATTCATTGCTTGCCATGATGAGGCGGGGGTCCTCACGATTTGTGATGCCCTCCAGTATTGGATGATCCGGTGGTAGCGTATTCAAGAGGTAATCGTAGACCGACTTAGTGAATGGTAAAAGCCGAAGAACTTGTGAACGAATCAGTCGAGGCGTGTCACGGAGCTTCTCAGCGGAATCGAAGGCAGAAATGAATGACTGCACTCGATTTTTAAGGCGGGTCAGTTGCATTCCGTCCAGTCTCGATGGAGCGGGTAGGCCACGGGGTGATAGTAGAATGCATGTGCACTTGAGTCTCTCTCTTGCGATATTTAAGATGTCAGTTGTTCTGCAAACAGATGAGTGTTTATTTAAAAAGGAAACAGAGGCGAAAACGAACTTTTGCTGAATCATCGTATTTCCAGCTTCCACTAATTGGTTTGGGAAGGAGCCTCCCAGCATGTTGAGCTGGCTAGCATAGTGCTCAAGAATTTCTTTCTGAAGCGGCGTTGAGTGATTCGATTGCTCCGAACGATCTTTGATTTCTTTTCTGAACTGGCTTTCTGTTCTGTTGCTGAGGGAGATATGGGTGTCGTCGAACGTAAGATGATGTAGCCTGTTTTTCTTTTTGACATTTTCAACAAGGTCTAGTATATCCGCATCATTGAATGGTAATTACGTCAAGAGGGATAGTTTCACTCACACAGGACTTTACGCGCTTTGCAGTGGATGCTTTCTGCCAAAGCGGTGATCTCATTGTTGGAGTGTAAATCGGTCCCTGCGCCAAGACACAGATTAACTCGGCAAGGAGGTACAACGTTGGCCCACTCACCATTGTGGCCTTTAGAGACCAGGATGGTCGTATACGATGACCTGAAGAATTGCTCGCGACGCCAATCCTGCCACCAAGGAGAAGTCGTGTCTGGGAATTGCTTAATGACAACAGAAGGGGCGCCTGCCCTGCGAATGCGCACGTGAAGCACGCGGAAAACGCTGTCTGCAGTGAGGGGCGTTAACGGTTTGAGCATTGAGACCAATGAAGGATTTCCGCACTTATATCTGGTTGGGCAGCCACAATGGCTTCCCCCTGGCGGATCAGTTCCGGAACAGACCTCGGATCCTCGGTCGAACCAATCGCGCCTTGCTCACTTTGCAGCAACTTGTTGCCCGTGGAATCGAGACGAAGACCGTGTGACACGGCACAGTGGTAGTTGCCTCCAAAGTCTTGGAGACCGGCTTCGAAGTTGGATATTTCAAAGAAAATCGGGCAAAGGGCCTTGAGGACGTCGTATAAGTAGAGCTGGAAAACAGAGCATATATGCACTCCAATCAATGAGAAAAGGCTATCAATTGACGTACACCGGTAATAAATGAGAGAAGATGAGCGTCGGGGCCACCAGCACTCATACATGAAATATCCCATTGGGGCAGCCTGTGTGCGACGACATCCTCCTCCTGAGTAGGCTCCATGTCGAGCTCCCTGGAGAAAGGCTCGTCAGTATCCACTCAATAGCATAGCTCGTTGAAAAGATGAGAACGTTTCTTCCAGCTGTTGTGAGCTGGTATCGACCTTCCCCCAGTAGATGTATGGTAGAGTGCATAGGCTCAAACGATCAATCCCCCAGGCAGAGAGAGTTGAGTTCTGAGGATTAGCCCGCCTCGACGCGGCGCTTGAAGACTCAGCCACGTCCGACATGACTTGGGATTGTAAGGCGTGACTGGTTAGGGTAGAGACAAAGATGACGGTCGAGAGGAACCTTCGGATACAGCCGTCAGTCTTGCAAGCGAGCAATTGGCCACAGTAAGTACTAGTATAAACGGACAGCCTGAGACGCGTCGTTATCGGGCACCATGTTGTATTAACGCGTTATTAGGCTACTCCATGTACGTGCATGTAATATATATGCGCATCACACACTTGAAAGTGCCTACAAATTTTACCTTGAGCAAAAGCCCTAACACCCAGCTCCCGGACGTCGATTGTAGCAGGTGACCTCTCCGACATGTCCTTGTATAGAACAGAACGACCGTATTGTTAATAGCTACAGGCCGATTCTTTCGTCTGCAGCACAGCTCTATCACTCTAGAAGCGGCCGGGAATCTCATACGAGCCTACGAAGGGTCAACTCAGCTTCAGTGAGATTTGGATCTATGAGATTGTACTGACCACATGATCTATCCCGAGGGTGGAGAACCCCTCAGTAACAAGCAGCCTTGAGGGTCATTGGAAGCGTCCTACGATTCGTGTAGCAAGTGACTAGTGAGACTAGAGCCGGATCCATTAAGGACGTATAACTCACCGTAGATGAGGGAAACCGGTATGAGTCGACTCAGGCTGACGTTGTGATCGACCCGCGCGACGAGGACAACATCATCGAAGCGCTCTTTGTTCTTCTTCAAGGATCAGATGATTCTCAATGGTGTCGCACACCAGTCTGGATGTCGATTCCTGAGGTGTGTCGTGTTTCTTCACTGCAGTATGGCGGAGGAAGAAGTGGCTATCACGATGAAGCAAAGTTGATCAGTCACTGGACGAGTTTGGCGGCGATCGTGTCACCTTCATTACACTTCAGAGGTGGAACACGATCCGGGCTAGGCAATTTTCTGAGGTGGTCTTCTGCCTGTCGAACTCTGCTATCTTCCTCCATCTTTTTGATTTTCTTGGTGGCGATGGAAGAAGACTTTGTTGCTTTTCAGATCACGGCACTACCTCTGAGATCGTCAAAACCATGAGAATGATTGGAATTTGAAACCGAAGACCCTAGCATTCCGATGATTGCAGACCAGTCATTATCGTAGGCCACTGGGCTCCCCCTGTAGTGTCTCTATTCATATGAAGAATCTTGGGCGATGGCTAGTTTCACTCACGGATAATGTTGCGAATCGCAACTGCCTGCATAGACTCGAAAAATTATTTCGGAGGATGGGAGGACAGTTGAAGTAGCAATAACATAAAGGTTATCAGCTTCAATCAAATGACAAAATGTTCCTATAGATCATCTGCAAATCAGAATGAGTAAACTGCGACTGTCATCTGCTGTCCAGAGTATGCTCACCGCTGCTGTCGGCATTGGCAACCTGTTTCAGCCGTCTTGATCATCGGGTCGTTCGTACTCTTGTTGGAGAGAGAGTATATTGAAAAAGACTGGACGAACAATCTCGCAATCGGTGCTGACTTGGGTGGTTCTGACTGCAGGCGATGTTAGAGAGTGAAGATGGTGGCGCGGCGATTGAGACTCAGCCGGCGTAGCTTGCTCTCAGACTTCGTACTTTTATTCTCAAGTTTATTCTTTGCCGCTGTTCCTGTGTATTCAATGGAGCGGGTGTGCAGAGCTGTTCAACCGGATCCAGAAGCCAACCTCGACGATGCGGCGAGCTTGGAGAAAGACGATCAAATCGTCAGATTTCATCATGTCAGACCTGACTTGCCTGACTCTGTAAGATTTACTCTCGCACTTCTTTGGCTAATTAGCTCACTGTCCTACTCTGTGCTATACAGTCAAAGCTACAACTTTGCCTTCAACATCGCTTCGTTCGCTAGACATCGCCTACGGTACTTTTGGATGTCCTCACTCCAGAACTTCGGTTCCGTTAATTGGGAATGCCCACGAGAGGTGCGGTCATGTCATCTATCCCGCTCTTCGCCCTGACGATGCCGCATAGACTTGAATGACTGAACATGGAAAGAACGAGACCACATTGAGGGTAGAATCTCCCGGGAAATGGGTTGTTGATGTCGGCACACGATCCATCTTTGAGGTGCGAACAGAGGCTTTGGAAGATCATCGCCGAGCCCATCAAAAGGTGAGCCATCCGTCACGTTGTTATTTAGACATACAAACCGTATGACTTACACGTACAGACCAGACGAAAACTAAAATTCAGGCCCTCAGCCCTCGTTGCCAGAAGAATTCCTCCATAAGAAGTGTCATCGATCGACTTATCACTCCATAATATCTTTTCAACTCCATTCGAGATGTCCTTGAACATTTTGCAACAGACACCGTCGATCAGCGAGAATGACACGCGTCAATCTTTAACGCGCCGGTTGTCATGGTCTGTTCACCGGCATGTTGAAGTCAGCCAGTGCTGAAACTTGCCTCTCTTAGCCATCCTCGAGCATTCAATCCAGTCCTAGAATGCATCCCAAATGAGTTAGAGAGCCGCCACTGTGTGTGTTATCATTCACTCAGTCATTCAGTTTAAATCCTCAACTCACAGCGACTCTCGGTTTCTCAGATCCTCGAATATTGGACAGATGCGAACGCAGTCTATCGGAATTTCTTCCAGTGATTCTCGCTCAAGGCTAGCGTTTGATCCCCTCGAGATTGAGAAGCGAGTTCCCACTCGGCTACTCCGGCGCGGGCTCGTGTTGTATGCGGCAGAGAGTCTCAAAATTCCGATGGTACAGATTCATGAAGCGTAGGACGTGATGAAGGTGTCTAGCAGCATGCCCAGTGCGTTCTCATTCTTACGATTTCGACCCTGCATTGACCGCCTTCGTAGCATGCTCCGTAGCCTTGGCTGAGAGGAACATCCTCATTCGATGCTTAAGCCGAGAGATTCGCCTTCTTTCTCGTTCCGTCGGCTTGAGACCGTCGCCTTCAAAGTCGATTTCGAAGATTGATCGTCGTCTACGCGTCTCCAAGAGAGTTTCGACAGAGGTGCCAAAGGGTATAGAGGGTCTCAAGATACGTCGCTCACTGTCCAGCAATGTCCCGGTACGAATTTACCTACTCAAAATGGTCTCCGTGCTGATGTCCTCTCCAGCCAGCGGCACGAAAAGCAAATTGCACATTTGCTAATAAGTGGTCGCCAGCAGCTGCTTCCGCCATCCCCGACCCCCCTTTGTCAAGCACTTCGGACCGTGCTGGAATCAACAAACCTGCGCTTCTCCGACCACCTCATCTCAACGCCCCCCTAGCCGATCTGGTCCAATAAGTACGATCCTCCAATTCCACTTGTATGGTCTAGTGGCTCTTGCTACCGCAAAAGATAATTCGCCGAAGACGGAGATCCTTTGAGCGTTGGAGAATACTCTCGAGGATGGATCACAGTGCGTCATTTCTTTTCTGATCCGCATATATGACCTTCGACCTAATTTCTTCCTCAGAGCACAGCGCCGACCAGTTCGGATTAGCTTGGTCATGGACTTGTACATCGGACCAGATATTTCCATCATTATTTCTCAGTTCTGTTTCTCTTCGACTTAGGCTGATTTGACATTGGTGTCTCAGACCGGTGCCGTCTTCACTTCTTTACCCGAGGCGTTAACAATCGAGCGCTGCAGAGTACTGATGACCACTTTGATGGTTTTGCCTTCGTTGCGATGCTTTTCGTCCGACATACAGTCACATGTAACATAGGAGAATATATACACTCAGATTGCGAAGTCCCTCATCCAAAACTCTGAAGATCTCCTGGAGATGCCATGCAAGGTTTTCAAGCTGTTGGCAAGCATATTGACTTGTAATCCGGCGGGGTTGACGTTTCCTGCGGACGAATTTGATTAACAGGTTTGAGCCTGCAGAAGAGTCAGAATCGCGTCTAACATGAGAATCATACTTTTATAAACGTACAGTTACACTTGGTGAACGTTTCACACCTCAGAAACTCTGATCCCAAAGAGACGTCGTTCGTCTATGGTACTCGACGTCATTTCGTATGTCGTTTCGCTAAGTCGCATCGCAAAGGATAAGGAAACGGTCCTCATGCCAGCCCAAGACGCTCCCCCATGAACCTCTACTCAATCTCTGAGGACCACCACCATCAGTTACCATTGTTTGACAATAAAACATCAGAACAACGCACTTGAGCTTGCTTCTAGCGAAGAGAGGTTTGGAAGTTATCATGGTTTTCGTAGGCGACTTCGCGCCCATGTCAGCAGAGTAAAGACTCATGTTAGGACCTATGGAGCAAGCCCTTAACCTCAGTTGACAATACGACAGTGTTTCGACTCACCAGGGGAAACGATTATTGAAGTGTCAGACGAGGCAAGATTGTCTTTCGCTTTTATGATCTAGATGAAAGGTAGAGAATATCGGTACATGTACGAAGAGAGGGGATGAGAACATACCGATCTCAAAAGGACATTCCGTTCGTTCAAGTTTTGGGGCCTTCATTGGGGCGAACCTCATGTGCCACGCTGGAATTGAAAAGCCTTGGGCATATGGAACCAGCGAAGTGCGACTGAAAAGGATTTAGAAGGATTTCAGAGCTTCAAGGGCAATGGATGACTTACAGTTGAGAGACCGACACGATCTTATTCTCTCTCGCAGTCCTAGACTGAGCCCGCGGATTAAGCCTCACAGATTTGAAACTATTCCCAGAGAAAACCAAGCAACAATGTCGTGTCAGTCAGTTTCTCAAAGGTCCTTGCTTGCGAAGACATGTTGGCATTATCTCGAGGCAAATACTGAGGGTGCGATCAATGTCAGATTCTGATCAGAGAAAGGAGGGTAAATCGCTCACCGATTTTAATGCGAGTGCCTGAACATCTCAGGCCTGGCAGTGGGCACAAAAATGATGTGTATATATCTGAGAGATACGTAGACTGTGACAAGCCGTCATGAAGGCAATGAGCAAGAGTTCCAATTCCGATGGGAGGCCGGCGCGCTCGACGACAACAGCATCCTCAACGACCGAAATTCAGAACTTGTGTCATGGCAAGCGTCTTCTTTCTTTCTTAATTAAAGCATGCACTGATTGGAGGATTGACAATTGAAAGGTTGAATCCATCAATTTCGCGCGCCTGGTCATCAATATCTCTGCAAGCGGCCTCCTCGAAACGCTGAATCACACATCTATCTTGATGTCTTCGACCGTCTCAGTGTTATGCTCTCCTCTCTCGAAAAGGGACCTCTAATGCGAAACACTCCGGCTCTGTCACCCGTAATATTCCAAACACGTCAATTCACCAACGTTCCCTTCCGGTAATGAAAAGCTGCGGTCTGTAACTTAAAATTTTGTTGATCTATCTCCAGGCAATCTGTCTGAATATTCCTTCATTCGTAGCTGATGGGATCAGAATACTGGAAGACCCATCGCTCGATGCCACTAATTCCCAAGGTCCGAAGACTCCCTCAAATCCTGACAGAGTGAAGCCCACGAGTGGATACATAGGGTGAATTCCGTTCGTGCTCATGCTGTGACTTCAAAAATTTATGCTGATACACTGCCTCGAGCAACACTAGGATTTTGAGTACCAGATCCACTCCCTGTACAACCACACTCTAAATTTCCCGCCGCTTGTCAACGAAAACGCGATGATCCGCGAGTAGTTCAACGCGTTTCCATCGTCGGCAACAAAGGGAAATATCGGTCCGTCCTCTTCAATTACTGGTCTCTCTCTAATAAATGAATCCAAAACAGCTCACGGTCCCTAAAATCGACCGAATGGCAGCCATTTTCTGATCTACAAAAGCCGCTAGTCGCGGGACAATCCTGATCAAGCTCTCGAAAAGCTGGGCTTCGCTAATCGTGCTTTGAAGACGTACAAGAACTTCGTGCGCCGTTCCAGCATATGTGATGCTAGTCTCTCGAACAATAGTGGCAGCAACGACTGCAAGGCGGTTTCCTCAAGAATCACCGATCACTCGCTCGCGTACATCCACCGCAGACTGGGATTCTGATGCTGCGTTAAAATCAATCACTGCAGAAAATGCTCGAGTTCGACGACATTCTGGCAGAGCGAAAAACCCCTCTGACGCACCGATCTTCACGCCCGGAGCACTGTTTGGTGACGCTCAGCTCAAGAGCGAGATTAGTAGGGGTTTATGAAGAACCATCAGACGTACTTGAGATCCAGGAAGTGTCTCTTGGAGCACCAGATTTTGGCGGTGACCGGACTTGAGTGACTATGAGTGTAGGCCACGCTTGAATATACCTCCTTCACACAACGGATTGTCAGCATGTCATGAAATGATGAAGGATGACAAAAGAAGAGGAGAATAAATAAAAGCCCATATTAATCACCGCGCAACCCATAGCCAGAACGATTATAGCGAGGGATGGCGGAGATAGGAAAAGGCGAGGAGACAACATACGCCAGATGATCGCACGCGATGCAAACGACGCATGAGGCCTCGGAAGAAAAGCGCACTACCCCCCAGATCAGACACCAAGCTCTTGAGCCAAGTGCAATGGTCGCCCGAACAAGGCAGCAGCGAAAAATAAAAATAAAACGCGTCACCCGAAGCAATCCAAAACTGGAGCCCAGTAGAGGACAGCCCATACGGGATCAGCAAGCCACGCCCAACGACCGTCCCGACGACACACCAAGACCGACTCGTGGTGCTGAAATGTGCATGGGAGCGATCACGAGGCAGGGCTCTAGACAGGAAAGGGAAGGGGGAAAGGAGAATGCAGAATTCCGACAAATATTGCCGTGGTCATATAGACAAATTTCTTGTTTCAAGCTCAGTCAGTTGTCGTTTGGTTGTGAATAAGCTACTGACTCACCACAAGAGGACATCAATGACCCTCAGTCATCCTCACACTCAGCAACTATGGTTTCTACAGTTTCAATTAGCCCGAATATGGAATGCAGAGAGAAACACTATTGAGGACGTCAGTCAGCGATTAAAGTCGTGAATAAGCCAATATACTCAGCTCAAGAGAGCAGTCGTAGAGTCAATCAGCGATCCATAGAGAAAGAATGAAAGTCCAGAAGTCGTGCATGAAGAGAGCGCGTCTTCGCCAGAGAAGTCTCGGTAGTGCAGCGGAAGCAGAAGCGGGCGCTTGCCGAACTTCGGCACTGATCTGCTATAGCCTGCTATAGCTGACTCGCATTTATTCTGCTTTTCTCTTCTGACTTGTCTCTATGTCTTAGTCTCCTACGCAACAGATTGCTCGTGATCCTGCGAAAAAACAACAAGCAGAACGTCCATAAAATAACGGCGTCAGTCGGAACTTTTGTTCTTTCTCCCAACCTCTGATGCGGTAGTGGAAGGGCGGCGAAGTGGACGAGCGGTGAGTGGCTCTGCTGCGGAAGATAGCCTGGCTGCGTATGCGGCTGGTGTTGTCGAGTGGCGATGCTGCGGGGGCTGCGAGTCTGCGGGAGCTGCCTGGACGCGGAGCGTCGAGGTTCATTGGCGGGGGGTGAGGCGGGCCAGAATATTCTGACCTCGTCTTGCCATCTACCTTGATCCTTGACTCTTTCGTGACAGACAATTTCGAGATCTAGTGGCGGTCTAGATAAGTGATTTTCATTTTCTAATATTCTAGTCTGCGGCACGAGCACATTGACGACGCTCATGGTCAAGTAGAAAGGTGACCCTTACGGTAAGTCCTTCAATATCTCCTCTCGCATAGCACCAGTAATCTGTCCCTGACTTATCTCCAGCTTCATTATCAGTCATGGACTGCTCCACTGCTGGCTTTCGTGTTCAACGATCAGATATTGAAGGTATGAACCCATCCTCCGAGTTGTTTGACAGACCTGAGTAGTCTCGATGCTAGCCAGGATTCAACATCCAGACCCTGCCCCCAGCTCGACGCATTCATCTTCGTTTTACTTTTGCGCCCTCAATGCGAACCTAGATTGTGGGCCTTTGGGGTGCATCGATGGTATCGAGGAGAGATCCAGATGTCGCTCGAGCTCGAGACTTTGAAATTGGCATCCTGCTCCTGTTTATCCGTTGCGCACAGTTTCTTGAGCTCAATCGGATACCCATGTATCCACATGCACATGTGCGTTTAACGTCGCAGCTTGCAGCTCAATTTCCGTCACTGAAGGAGGACAAGGTAGGACGAGACAGCAGGGGACACGATGGCAGGGATGGGACGGGACCTTCCGATCGCAATTTGGTACCTTATGGTAGAAAGGACGATACGAAGCCGTACTTGAAGTCGATCGTAGGCGATTTCGAGATCGCGGTTCTCGTGTCTGCGGCAGAACGTTCATCCTTGCTATGAAAGCTACAAAGATGCGAGAGCTGGGGACAGCGATGACAGCTGGACTGACGAGAATCGAGGAGGATCAGCGCAGTAGATATTCGTTAGGCGGTGGGAGTGGGGGTGGGAATCCTATGTAATATGGATCGAATTGAGCTCTACAACTTCAAACGTCAAGGACGAACGTACAATAAAGGAATTTTAGTGTTCTGTCTTTCACATAGCTTTCACTCGAAATTTCATTTCCGCCATTCTCGCAGTAAGCGCATCAGCGTGCCCTGCTAGGCCCACTGGTAATCCCACCTGAACCCACATCCGGGTGCGGATAAAATCGCCAGGATTTGGGCGAAAATGTCGCAGGAGAAATGCGGATATCAGCTAAATTTTGGCCGAAATGTCACATCCAATGTACGGACACTGGCCCCGGCAATCCAAGATGTCGCATCCACTCTGCGGATATTCTTGTCAAGGATAGGTTTATTATTTACATTTATCATATACTGTCGGATGAACGGGTCATAAATCCGTTGGCCGAGCCGAACCGTCCGTCTCTCCGGCTATCTACAGCAATCAATTCTTGAGCTCTCCCCCTATTCATAGCATTGAAACGAGCAAGGCTGCAGCATAATTGGAGCCAGAGTGTGCAGAGAGTCATTGAAGAGTTCGAGAGATCCAAACAAGCGTGTATAGGCGCTTCAAAAGCAAAAGGGAATATTTGGCGATTTTATTCGAATTTTACAATTTTTAGATGTCGCATCCGATTTGCGGATATTTTAGCCAAATTTGGGAACCCACATCCAATTTGCGGATACGATCCGCGATTTTCGACCGCAAAAACGTGCGGATATCGGGGTCCTGAACCGGATGTGGGTTCAGACGGCATTATCAGTGGGCCTGCCCTGCTCCGGTTCCGGCTCCAGCGTCTATGAACGAGGTCAATCCAGAGCTCAATCCAGTCGCTTGATAATCGAGACGGCGTACTGAAACATATTCGCGATATCGCTAATTCGTGATTGGTGAAGGCGATAAAAAGCCTAAGTCGAATGCGTTTAATGAGTCTCAGAGATATCATTGAGATGAGAATTTGCACTTGGTGGTCAGATCGGTTGAAAGATGGAGAGAGATGCGATCGAATTATGATTTTGTAGGGCAGAGTCGAGAGGCAGAGTCTTGTCAGATTAGAGTCGAAGGCTCGCAGGTTTGGAGCATTCGCATTTGTAACGAAGGTGGTTCATAGGCTAGGCAGAGGTGAATATCGCTACATTGATGACGTAATCGAGGCGTGTACCCAGTCAAACCACTGGAAGTCAGTGGAAAACCTGGAATTTATCCAGATTTTGAGGTTGGGGCTTGCAGTACCGCAGGAGCACGACGAGTCATATATAAGAAGTATAAATCGACGAATTTATACCGCACTCGATCCAAATCGTTGGCTTGAAAAATATCTTTTGCGTCTTCATCTTATCGACGGCCCTCGAACCCCCCAAATGCATAGTAACGAACCGGTTCCTGTAGATGAAAAAACATCAATAATGAAGCCAGAGACACCCGATTACACTCACTGTCGATTGACGGATGCAGGATGATACGGGTAGGATAGCCAACTCAAAAATGAGAACACTCGTCAAATATTTCATGATTGAAAGGAGAGTTTTGGTGGAATGCAAGCCCGAGATAAACTATGCCTGGGAGAGGAGGCTTTTGAGTCTCGATTCTGGGGATACGCGAGTACTAACCAAAAAAGGATTCAACATGTGCTCTCACATGAAGTAAAACTCGACACTGACTTACCTTGATTACGCGCGCTTGTATGTCGAAGTGAAATGCCAGACCGCACTCATAAATCGCTGGAACAGATACAGCGAGGGGCACATCAAGTGAACGGCGGTGGCGGTGAAGAAGACGCGTCTCTAGAGATGCGGAGCTAGGGGGACGACTCCTACAGACAAGTCTCTTTCACCGACTTCTTGAGAGGAACCGATACGTGACGAGATTGCAGAAGTTTTGAAGGACGAAGCAACCGTTAGAGATGCAGATGACATGCTGAAACCAGGAGATTCCAAACACCTAGATTGATAACAGTAGCTCTTTTGTCAGGCGAAGAAAAATGGTATGAGGTTGGGTATTTACTAGGATAGAGCTCTTGATATTACACCGTCAGCAGTGTTCTTGAAACCATTCGCGGAATGAAACTTTCACTCATTGCCAAAGCCGACCGTGGAAGATCAGCATCGAAAGGTGCAAGCAAACTGGATGATGGTCCGACTGATCGTATCGAGGACGACGAAGTCGACTGGGTTGATTAAAGAGATGGCGGTTTGAGAAAGAAAGAAACGGTTCAACGAGGAGAAACGTGTCGTCAAGGTTTGGCATGATTAGCATTCAGTCCCGGTAAGCGCGATGCTAAGGGGAATTAATCTGATGTGTAGTGGGACTAAAGATGATTAGAACTTACTAAGATGCAGATACAGAATATATCATGGGGAATGATAGGACTTCAGTCGCCCTCAGTACTGCTACGGCTGCCATCGTGGACGTGGACTTCAAGTTAAGATAAGTCTCAGGTAGAAGAGTGAAGTAGACAAGCATGGACGCACTGACAGCACCTCAGCAGATTCAAATCACTTCTGACATCTGACATCTTTCGTTCTCTATTGTCTGATAGAAGCGACATCAGCGGTATAATCCAGGTATAGAGAGGAGCCTCAGAGGAAAGAGAGAAGTCCTACACTCACAGACTTTAGGGAATTTCGTCGCGACTTTGCTTAGCGCGATTTCAGGCCTATCTTCCTTGTGAAGAGTGTAGATATCTGACCTGTAGCAACTGCTCGACGACTGGTGTTTGGAAATGAGGACTGAGACACAAGCGAGTCTGTTCAAGCTGGCGAAGTTCCGACGGAAGCTGGCCCATAATTCGTCACCAACTTGCATGCCGATGTCCTCGATGGAGAATCAAAAAGAAAGAAAAATCGCGGGCTATCCATCCCGTCATGGGCAAGAAGAGAGAGTAATTTTCTGAGAAAATTGAAGGAGCGAGAAATTTCTGGGACGCCTTGGAGGTCATTAGTCGCCGGTGCTCACTGCCACCCATGCAGACTTCCTCTCTTTGCCCGGTGCATTGGATCACGAAATAACTCGCGTCGCATATTCTCTTGCCATGACGCTGCTACGAACCAGCTCTCCAGCCAAAAATGCCTTATCACCAAATGTCGGCACCTTGATCCTCGCCTGCGGCGTTGTTCCTTCGACATTTTCAGAAGCAATCATCCTCCTTCTGATCCTCCATGGCGCGTCTGAATTTTCGTGTAGAGCGACACTGGGAATGCTCAGGCAAATCTCAAACATCCCGGCGGGGCAGCAGAGCTCAAGATGGGCAAGGTGATCAGAGACGTATGTGCATGGGCATCGCTTTCGGTTCGTCCTCTTTTGACAGATTCTCAGATTTCGTTCAACGCTAATGCCGATTCAGAAGCTTCAATCTCGACCTTCAGTCTCTTTCTCCCCTCTCCTCGATCCGCAACTCATCGATTTTTGCTCAAAAAAGCGTCGCCGAATGTCTCTTGCTCGTGGAAGCTATCCACGTCATCCCTGACCGTCGGTTGACATCCGACTGGAAAGGAGAGCGAAGTCTGTATCTTCAACGCGAGAACGAAGCACTCGTGATTCATTTTAGTCGCCGGAACAGCCGACCCAATGAATAGGCCTTTGTAAATGATTTGTCTCGTTCTTTCGTCATACATTTATTGATCAGACTTCAGTGCTGCTCCATCAAATCGGACTTAGTCCAAACATTGTGCATGCTGGAGATCTCAGGTCGATGCGTTTTACCCTATAAAACATTCGCCGCAAGACTTTGTCTCACGCGCGACCACGAACTCAATCACTCAACGATGTGAGCCGAAGATACAGACGAGCTGCTGAGAACCGGCCTGTTCGAACAGCGGCTCCTGTCGATCCCTGAAGATGAACGAGTACTCCACTGAAGACCTGCTCCGCCCGCCACCCTTCAAATCGAAGGTGGAATTTCCGGTTCCAAGATGTCAAATCTGATATTTTGTCGTTGGATGAGAGAGCGCCAAATGAGACGCCTCTTCATCAAGGATGTCTGCAGCATCAGATGAACCATTGTCTCCATCTGAAGTTTGCCGGACAAGACACAGATCACGGACCACGTCCGAGTCACGCATCATCTTCAGGCGAACTCCCACCCCCCGAGCTCTACAGATGATCTCATCGGCTGACGCTTAGTTCGTTGCGTCGACTCAGAATGAGAGACACATGTGCTGGATCTTGATCTCTCTGTTCACCAACTTCCTAACAAGACCGGCAATGACACGACGGCACTACAGTTGCCCAGGATTCCGAAAGGAGACAACCAGACTCAACGATGCAGAGCTTTTGGTTCACAGGAGTTCCCTGCAGTCTTTTGAAAGCACGTCATAGAATATTGGTTTTTCCACCCGGAAGCGTAACCTGTGCGTCCCCGAGCCTTTGAGATCCTACCCATCACTCATCCGCTTGTCATTGCGCCAGCATCCAAGGCTCTGTATACTTCGTCGATACGAAAGCTCCCGCTTTGGACCAGAATTTCACGACATCATCTCGAGCCCTTCGGCGAAGTGCTGCATAACCCCGTGACTGTAGGCGCCGAGACAATATCCTACCACCAGAGAAGCCGGAGGATACTGTGCTCTGTGCACAGAATCATATCTTTGCCGCGATTAATTCTACCACTCACGATCGATCCGAAGGCCAGTACGTTGAGTCTTCACGTCGTGCTTCCGGACTTGGGACATCGACTCGGGTTCACTTGTTTGTCTCTTGCGGGGCCCGTCCTCAGTCTTCAGAAACGTCTTGCGCCAATTCGAATCGAGAAAACGGACTCAAAAGTAGCTCTCGCTCCATTGGCGATATTCTGTGCAGCTTCTCTTGTGCAGATCAAAACGATATTCTCGGCATGCCGAGCGCTGCCGTGATTAAGCTACGGCTCGCACTATAATGTGACACTGGAAAGGATTCACTGTTTTATTTGACTCCCGCATGACGGTGCGTGCTCTGCTGTTCTACTGCTACTGCTTCAATCGTACTGACTTTCACTGTCCGAATTTCAAAAGCTACAATGACTGAAGGTGACGTCATGCAATAATCTCCCGCAGTACCAGTCAATCCAGCTATTTCGTCTCTTCTCTGGTTGGCATATTCGAATACAAGCGTCAACCTGCAAGTCGGGAGCACCTCGAACATATGAATCTGATTTGTATGAAAACCATCATCGCTGATTTCATACTCGTGCTAATTGCCTCAGATATAATTCTACCGACACAATAAGTCACGATCAAATCATTCCCACACGCTGCTCTCACTATGGGAAACGGATCTCGGGATTGACCTGAGTATCAAGAATTGACGGCTGTGAGTATTGACCTCTGCTGTCAGCTCCATTGAAACTGATGACTAACATCGGAGACTAGGTCCATCAATCAACCTAAGGCCCTGTATAAATCTAAAAGATGGGGGACCGGATTAGCAAAGACTATAGAATCTGAGTGCTGCAGACATGGCTTACTAATGTCGAACAGATTGTGTGAGAGGAATGTAGCGTCAACGGTTGACTTGTGAACTGAGTTCTGATGGCACAGGGTTTTGATCAAGATCATGCGTCACTGTCAGACTGAACAATCAGCGTACATATATTTGAAGGAGAAAGAAGTTGCTGCTCATGACATATGGATCTTCCTCGCGAATTCACCTTCAAAGGGAGTGAGCAACAGACTGGTATCATAAAGGGTCAGACGCCACGAATGTATCTCCAGATGATAGACTGAGACGGAAGGGCGTATCAGTAAAAGGGAATATTATGAAGATGGATATCTTTACACTCACTGCAACACCGTTCTCCGACGTGACCATGAGCGTCGTCAATGTGCTCGTGCCCTAGACTAGGATATTAGAAAATGAAAATCACTTACCTAGACCGCCACTACCACTAGATCTCGAAACTGTCTGTCACGAAAGAGTCAAAGATCAAGGTAGACGGTAAGACGAAGTCAGAATAAGCTGGCCCGCCTCACCCCCCGCCAATGAACCTCGACGCTCCGCGTCCAGGCAGCTTCCGCAGACTCGCAGCCCCCGCAGCATCGCCACTCGACAACACCAGCCGCATACGCAGCCAGGCTATCTTCCGCAGCAGAGCCACTCACCGCTCGTCCACTTCGCCGCCCTTCCACTACCGCATCAGAGGTTGAGGGAAAGAACAGAAGTTCCGAACAACGCCGTTATCTTATAGACATTGAGCTTGTTGATTTTTCGCAGGATCACGAGCTTTCTGTTGCGTAGGAGACAGAGGCATAGAGATGAGTCAGAAGAGAGCAGCAGAGCAGGAGCGAGTCAGCTAAAGCAGGCTATAGCAGCTGCTATAGCAGATCAGCCGCGGCGTTGCTGCCGAAGTTCGGCAAGCGCCTTCTTCTGCTTCCGCTGCACTACCGAGACTTCTCTGGCGAAGACGCGCTATCTTCATGCACGATTTCTGGACTTTGATTTATTTCTGTATGGATCGCTGACTGACTCTACGACTGCTCTCTTGAGGTGAGTATATTGGCTTATTCACGACTTTAATCGCTGACTGACGTCCTCAATAGTGTTCTCTCTGCATTCCAGATTGGGCTCTTCGAAACCGTAGTTGCTGAGTGTGAGGATGACTGAGGGTCACGGATGTCCTCTTGTGGTGCGTACTAGTACTCAGCTTATTCACAATCAAACCAAAGCTGACTGGACTGCGAAACAACAAAAAATTCGTCTATATAACCACGGCATTATTCGTCGGATTTCCGCATTCTCCTCTCCCCCTTCCCTTTCCTGCACAGAGCCTTGCCTCGTGATCGCTCCCATGCACATCCTAGCACCGCGTGTCGGTCTTGGTGTGTCGTTGGGACGGTCGTTGGGCTTGGTTTGCTGATCTCGTATGGGCTGTTCTCTACTGGGCTCCAGTTTTGGACTGCTTCGGGTGATGCTTTTTATTTTTATTTTCGCTGCTGCCTTGTTCGGGCGACCCTTGCACTTGGCTCAAGTGCTTGGTGTCTGATCTGGGGGGTAGTGTATTTTTCTTCTGAGGCTTCATGCATCGTTTGCATCGCGTGCGATCATCCGGCGTATGTTGTCTCCTCGCCTTTTCCTATCTCCGCCATCCCTCGCTATAACCGTTCTGGCTATGGGTTGTGCGGTGATTAATTCAGGCTTTTATTTATTGTCCTCTTCTTTTGTCATGCTTCACTATTTCATGCCACGCTGACACTTTGTTGTGTGAAAGGAGGTATATTCAAGCGTGGCCTACACTCATAGTCACTCAAGTCCTGTCACCGCCAAGATTCCATGATCACCTCCACAGGAACATCCTGGATTTCAAGTATCAGTAGGTCTATTCATTCTTCACGGCTCCTTGATGCTCTCGCTCTTGCGCTTGACGTAGGTTAACAGTGCTCCGGGGATGAAGATCGGTCCATCACAGGGGTCTTTCGCTCTGGTCTACCACGGCTCCCAGTATGTCGTCTAACCCGAGCTCTTTCTACAGTGATCAATTTGACGCAGCATCAGAATCGCAGTCTCCGGTGGAAGTACGCAATAAAAGTCCCTTCAGAACAGTCAGAGATGCGGGAGGAAGTGTGTTGCAGCCGGATGCCATACCTGTCGCAAGCTGACCGAAAATCCCTCTCCGCCATTAGTGAGAAATCTCAAGCCGCGACCATGTCCTCCAGCCGGTGGATGGAGGCTAATCACCCTCGCGCCGAAGATGACGTTGAATGGCGAGAGGTCTTGAGGATCCTTGACGAGTAGTAGATGACGAGCACGTCTGAATGTACGAAGTTGGCCCTTTCCGTTTTCTGCCAGAAATTTATGATGACGTCATCTTTGTATCTTGTGCTTTCGGCGGATTGAACCTTGAGAAAAGTCAGAGATTGTCAGCAGCGTAATGAGTCAAAGCGCACTACGAAAGTGTTCCTCGGAGACACGATCGTCCTCCAGTCACCCAGATCACCGTCATCGGACGCCATGCGTTGCATGATCCGAGGAGTATCTGATAACAGACAGCTGTTGCTTTCCCGGACGAGAATCCAGACTCGCTTTACTCAGACATCTCAGGCAGTGACTGCATAATAGTAGCAGCACTTGTATCACATAGTCGAGAATCTGGTTCGTCGGCGGTTGAAGAACATGACAGAACTTTTGACGAGGTTGAGGCGAAGCGCGAATGGTTACAAGCCGCGGATCTCTTGGAGTCCAAGACGTGAGGAGTCAAGAATGGAAGAGGGAATCGCAAGTTCGACCTCCAAGAGTTGCGATAACCGAACAGGGCTTTATCAGGATCCAGTCGTGGGGAGCTTGAGACGAAGTCAGGACGGGCATAAGAACATCGTAGAGCGGGTGACGCGGCAATGAGCTCACCTTGGTACAGAAAAGGGGGTTGGATGGGGTGTCGATTGGACTATCTAACTTTGGGTTGAGCATTGCCATTGACGGATTTGGCAACCAAGCCTGGACTGCGGTCGGTACGAGTAGGAGCTATGCATGAAACTTATGGCCTTGTACAATCGCCCGAACGCGGCATGAGACTAGGAATTGAATGAGTGACGGTGTATCATAATAAATCAAGGACACACTTATGATATTTGGGTGCATTGAGAAATTTTGCAAACACCTCGGCATTCTGATTCAGGTCTGCTCCGCATGCTGCAGAAGGTCCCGGACCTCTGAAACTAAACTGTCACCCCTCAAACTGCGCATGTAATCCTCATTATTCCTAGTGTCGAGCTGGGCAGCAAAGACTTTCCAATCAGCATGAGATACGATTCCAAAAGGTAGATTTCTCACAGATGCGCGATTGCACGCTTTTGTTGTGTGGGGAGTACCCTACCTCCGTCTGTAAAATCTGGGACATTAATCGAAATGCCACAGCTTTTTTGGTCGGGGTGCTCGCATTTTTTTAGGGAAATTTGAGTGGATGGAACGACTCGATGAGAGCTCGAGAACGGGAGACTTTGATCCGCGAAATTCAGCGATCACAGGCTGATTGCATGAGATCAGTCAGAGAGAGTTGGTTGTTTCAAGAGAGCTACGCCACGGACCGACCAAATTTCACACCCAGTATAGGCAGACGAAGCCCCTTTTCTGTTTTGTGCGGACCACGCTTGTGATGTTTCGCGAAGGAGGTAGCTGCCATTTCCTGGGAGGGTGAAAGAGTCCCCGAAAAAGCTGATGTTCCGACGCTGTTTAGGTTGGAGCAATCAGAGAGAATATAGGTATTCGGCAGTTGACGACGAACCGTGGCCACCGTTGTTATCCCTCGAATGTGGTGTTCTGGCCGCCATTTTCGTCTCTAGGTCTGCGGATATCTTCGATTTGAGTGTCGGTGGCATGATTTACATGATTCATCGAACGAGACTAAAATGATACTCTTAGTCACGCCATTCAGGACGAATGAGCTCGAGAAGTCTACCTGGCAGAAGTGGGCACGACCTTGACTGTGATGCCAGGGATTGAAGGGGGGCGCTGACATAGAGAAAGATGGCAGAAGTGAAGTTCCAACTGAAGCTACACGCGGTAGCATCAGATGACGGAATAGGTTCGCAAGTTGAGATCTTTACAGACCTAATTCGGCTGAACACAAATGATAGACTGGGCCATCTCGGAAGAAAGAGAGCATAACACTAGCACTGAGAAGATCGAGGAAATCAAGATAACTGTGCGATCTTTCGAAGCCGCTTGCGAGATATTCCAGGCCGGGCCATTGAAAGAATGGAGATGACAACACGCGCAATATACAAGGGATCAAGCCTTCACTTTTCCAGTCGGTGCATGGTTTGATGAAGAGAGAAAGAGGAGGCTTACCCTGAGGCAATCTCGAAAATAACGTTGAAGATGGCGTTGTCGTCGACGACAACGCGACGTCCCTTTCGTCGGAATTGGGACTCTTGCTCGTTGCGTTCATGATGGCTTGTCACCCTCTCTGAATCTCTGAAATATAAACGCAGCATTCTTGTGCCCACTGCCAGACCTAAGATGTTCAGATCCCTGCACTAGAATAGGTGAGCGATTTATCCTCCTTTCTCCTGATCAGACTCTGACATTGATCGCACCTTCAGCATTTGCCTCGAGGTAATGTCGACATGTCTTCGCAAGCAAGGATCTTCGAGAAACTGACTGGCACGACATTGTTGCTTGGTTCTCTCTGGGAATATGTCCAAATCAGTAGGTCTTACCCCGCGTGTTCAGTCTAGGGCTGTGAGAGAGAATATGATTGTGTCGGTCTCTTAACTGTAAGCCATCCATTGTTCTTGAAGCTCTGAATTCCTTCTGAATTTTTTCAGTGGCACTTCGCTGGTTCTATATGCCCTACATGCCCAAGGTTTTTCAGTTTCAGCGTGGCATATAAGGCTCCCCAATGCAGGCCCCAAAACTCGAACGAACGGAATGTCCTTTTGAAATCGGTATGTTCTCATCCCCTCTCTTCGTACATGTACCGATATTCTCTACATTTCATCTAGATCATATAAGCGAAAGACAATCTTGCCTGGTCTGAAATTTTAATAGTCGTTTCCCCCTGGTAAGTCGAAAAACTGTCGTGTCATCAACTGAGGTTGAAGGGGCTTGCTCTCTAGGTCCTAGCATGAGTCTGTACTCGAAAGCATGATACCCCACAAGCCTCTCTCCGCTACAAGAAATATCAAGTGCGTTGTTTTGACGTTTTTTTATTGGCAAACAACGGCAACTAATGATGGCCCTCAGAGACGGAGTGGAAGTTCATGCAACGTTCATGGGGAAGAGTCTGTGGTCGGGCACGAGGAGAGTTCCCGTATCCTTTGCGACCGAGCGAAATGACACCGGAAATGACATCGAACATCATAGACGAACGTCGTCTCCATCTTTCTCCATCTCTAAGATCAGAGTTTCTGAAGTGCGAAAAGTTCACCAAGTGCAACCGTACGTCCATAAAAATATGATTCTTATGTTGGACGTGATTTCAACTCTTGTGCAGGCTCAGACCTGTTAATCAAATGCGTCCGCAGGGGAGGTCAACCACGCCGGATTTCAAGTCAATATGCTTGCCGACAGGTTCAAAGTCTTGGACGGCATCTCTAGGAGATCTCTAGCGTTTCGAATGACTGACTCCACCGTCTGAGTGTATTGATTCCCTTGCATTACATGTGACTGTATTCCGGACGAGACGAATCGCAACGAAGGCAAAACCATCAAGAGGTCATCAGTACTCTGCAGTGATCGATTTTTACGCCTCGTGTAAAGCAGTGAAGACACCACCGGCTTGAGACACCAATGCCGAGCTAGCCTTAGTCGAAGACGAAGACGAATCAGAACGAATAATTGAAATATCTAGTTCGATGTACAAGTCCATGGCGAAGCTAATCCGAACTGGTCGGCGCTGTGCTGTGAGGAAGAAATTAGGTCGAAGATCATATATGCGGATCAGAAAAGAAATGACGCACCATGATCCATCCTCAAGAATAGTCTCCAATACTCCAAGGCTATCCGTCTTCGGTGGAATATCTTTTTCGGTGGAGAGTCAATAGACCATACGACGGGGATTGGAGAATCGTACTTACCGGAGTAGATCGGCTTGGGGGGTATTGAGATGAGGTGGTAGGAAAGCGCAGACTTGTCGATCCCAGCATAGTCCAAAAGTGTTTGACAAAGGGGATCGGAGGACGGCGCGAGCAGCCTCTGGTGACCACTTGTTAGCAAACGTGTGATTTGCTTTTCGTGCTGCTAGCTTGAGAGGACATCAGCGCTGACACCATTCCGAACAGATAATTTCGTACTAGGACGCTGAACAGTGGGCGAGCAGATCTTGAGATCTTCTACACCCTTCGACACCTCTGTCGAAACTCTCTCGAGACGCGTAGACGATGATCAATCTTTGAATTCGACTTTGAAGGCGACGATCTCGAGGTGAAGGAACGCAAAAAGAGGCGTATCGCTTGACTTCAGTTCCGAACGACGATGTTTTCTCTGCGCTAAGGCTACGGAGGACGCTACGAAGGCGGTTAGTGCAGGGTCTGAATTTAATGAATGAGAACGCACTGGGCACGCTACAGGATAGGTTGATTACGTCATATGTGCTCATACGCTTGTTGCATCTCTATCAATGGAATTTTGAGACCATCTGCCGCAGACACGAGCCCGACCCTGGAGTAGCCGAGCGGGAACTCGCTTCTCGATCTCGAGAGGATCAAACGCTAGCATTGAGCGAGAATTACTAGAAGCAAGTCCAATGGACTTCGTTCGCATCTGTCCAATATTTGAGAAGCTGAGAAACCAGGGGTCGCTGTGAGTTGAGAATCTAAACTGAATGACTGAGTGAATGATAACGTACACAATGATGGCTCTCTCACTCAATCGGGAAGCATTCTAGGACTGGTTTGAATCCTCGAGGTTGGATAAGAAAGGCGAATTTGAGGACCGACTGACTCCAATATGCCGGTCAACAGAATATGGCGACCGGCCCTTTGATGATTGGGGCGCCCTGTTTCAAAATCCTCGAGGACGTCTTCAATGGTGTTGAAAAAATATGATGGAGGGACGAATCGATTGATGGCGCTTCATGCGGTGGAATGCTTCTGACAATGAGGGATGAGGGCCTGAATTTTACTTCCTGTCCATCTGGTCTGTACATGTAAGTCTTACGGTTTGTAGGTCTTAATAGCAACGTGACGGATGGCTTACCCTTTAATGGGCTCAGCGACGATCAGATTGTCTTTTTCGCCGAGATCAACAACTCATTTCCACAGAAAATCCGGCATCAATGAGGGCTCATTCTTTCCATGTTTATTCAAGCTGGTCTATGCACCGTCGTCAGGGTAAAGAGCGCGATAGATGGCATGATCGCACCTCTCGTGGACACTCCCTTAATTAACGGAACCGAGGTTCTGGAGTGAGGACGTCGAAAGGTACCGTAGGCGATGTCTAGCGAACGAAGCGATGTTGAAGGCAAAGTTGTAGCTTTGACTGTATAGCACAGAGTAGGACAGTGAGCTAATTAGCCAAAGAAGTGCGAGAGTAAATCTTACAGAGTCAGGCAAGTCAGGTCTGACATGATGAAATCTGACGATTTGATCGTCTTTCTCCAAGCTCGCCGCATCGTCGAGGTTGGCTTCTGGATCCGGTTGAACAGCTCTGCACACCCGCTCCATTGAATACACAGGAACAGCGGCAAAGAATAAACTTGAGAATAAAAGTACGAAGTCTGAGAGCAAGCTACGCCGGCTGAGTCTCAATCGCCGCGCCACCATCTTCACTCTCTAACATCGCCTGCAGTCAGAACCACCCAAGTCAGCACCGATTGCGAGATTGTTCGTCCAGTCTTTTTCAATATACTCTCTCTCCAACAAGAGTACGAACGACCCGATGATCAAGACGGCTGAAACAGGTTGCCAATGCCGACAGCAGCGGTGAGCATACTCTGGACAGCAGATGACAGTCGCAGTTTACTCATTCTGATTTGCAGATGATCTATAGGAACATTTTGTCATTTGATTGAAGCTGATAACCTTTATGTTATTGCTACTTCAACTGTCCTCCCATCCTCCGAAATAATTTTTCGAGTCTATGCAGGCAGTTGCGATTCGCAACATTATCCGTGAGTGAAACTAGCCATCGCCCAAGATTCTTCATATGAATAGAGACACTACAGGGGGAGCCCAGTGGCCTACGATAATGACTGGTCTGCAATCATCGGAATGCTAGGGTCTTCGGTTTCAAATTCCAATCATTCTCATGGTTTTGACGATCTCAGAGGTAGTGCCGTGATCTGAAAAGCAACAAAGTCTTCTTCCATCGCCACCAAGAAAATCAAAAAGATGGAGGAAGATAGCAGAGTTCGACAGGCAGAAGACCACCTCAGAAAATTGCCTAGCCCGGATCGTGTTCCACCTCTGAAGTGTAATGAAGGTGACACGATCGCCGCCAAACTCGTCCAGTGACTGATCAACTTTGCTTCATCGTGATAGCCACTTCTTCCTCCGCCATACTGCAGTGAAGAAACACGACACACCTCAGGAATCGACATCCAGACTGGTGTGCGACACCATTGAGAATCATCTGATCCTTGAAGAAGAACAAAGAGCGCTTCGATGATGTTGTCCTCGTCGCGCGGGTCGATCACAACGTCAGCCTGAGTCGACTCATACCGGTTTCCCTCATCTACGGTGAGTTATACGTCCTTAATGGATCCGGCTCTAGTCTCACTAGTCACTTGCTACACGAATCGTAGGACGCTTCCAATGACCCTCAAGGCTGCTTGTTACTGAGGGGTTCTCCACCCTCGGGATAGATCATGTGGTCAGTACAATCTCATAGATCCAAATCTCACTGAAGCTGAGTTGACCCTTCGTAGGCTCGTATGAGATTCCCGGCCGCTTCTAGAGTGATAGAGCTGTGCTGCAGACGAAAGAATCGGCCTGTAGCTATTAACAATACGGTCGTTCTGTTCTATACAAGGACATGTCGGAGAGGTCACCTGCTACAATCGACGTCCGGGAGCTGGGTGTTAGGGCTTTTGCTCAAGGTAAAATTTGTAGGCACTTTCAAGTGTGTGATGCGCATATATATTACATGCACGTACATGGAGTAGCCTAATAACGCGTTAATACAACATGGTGCCCGATAACGACGCGTCTCAGGCTGTCCGTTTATACTAGTACTTACTGTGGCCAATTGCTCGCTTGCAAGACTGACGGCTGTATCCGAAGGTTCCTCTCGACCGTCATCTTTGTCTCTACCCTAACCAGTCACGCCTTACAATCCCAAGTCATGTCGGACGTGGCTGAGTCTTCAAGCGCCGCGTCGAGGCGGGCTAATCCTCAGAACTCAACTCTCTCTGCCTGGGGGATTGATCGTTTGAGCCTATGCACTCTACCATACATCTACTGGGGGAAGGTCGATACCAGCTCACAACAGCTGGAAGAAACGTTCTCATCTTTTCAACGAGCTATGCTATTGAGTGGATACTGACGAGCCTTTCTCCAGGGAGCTCGACATGGAGCCTACTCAGGAGGAGGATGTCGTCGCACACAGGCTGCCCCAATGGGATATTTCATGTATGAGTGCTGGTGGCCCCGACGCTCATCTTCTCTCATTTATTACCGGTGTACGTCAATTGATAGCCTTTTCTCATTGATTGGAGTGCATATATGCTCTGTTTTCCAGCTCTACTTATACGACGTCCTCAAGGCCCTTTGCCCGATTTTCTTTGAAATATCCAACTTCGAAGCCGGTCTCCAAGACTTTGGAGGCAACTACCACTGTGCCGTGTCACACGGTCTTCGTCTCGATTCCACGGGCAACAAGTTGCTGCAAAGTGAGCAAGGCGCGATTGGTTCGACCGAGGATCCGAGGTCTGTTCCGGAACTGATCCGCCAGGGGGAAGCCATTGTGGCTGCCCAACCAGATATAAGTGCGGAAATCCTTCATTGGTCTCAATGCTCAAACCGTTAACGCCCCTCACTGCAGACAGCGTTTTCCGCGTGCTTCACGTGCGCATTCGCAGGGCAGGCGCCCCTTCTGTTGTCATTAAGCAATTCCCAGACACGACTTCTCCTTGGTGGCAGGATTGGCGTCGCGAGCAATTCTTCAGGTCATCGTATACGACCATCCTGGTCTCTAAAGGCCACAATGGTGAGTGGGCCAACGTTGTACCTCCTTGCCGAGTTAATCTGTGTCTTGGCGCAGGGACCGATTTACACTCCAACAATGAGATCACCGCTTTGGCAGAAAGCATCCACTGCAAAGCGCGTAAAGTCCTGTGTGAGTGAAACTATCCCTCTTGACGTAATTACCATTCAATGATGCGGATATACTAGACCTTGTTGAAAATGTCAAAAAGAAAAACAGGCTACATCATCTTACGTTCGACGACACCCATATCTCCCTCAGCAACAGAACAGAAAGCCAGTTCAGAAAAGAAATCAAAGATCGTTCGGAGCAATCGAATCACTCAACGCCGCTTCAGAAAGAAATTCTTGAGCACTATGCTAGCCAGCTCAACATGCTGGGAGGCTCCTTCCCAAACCAATTAGTGGAAGCTGGAAATACGATGATTCAGCAAAAGTTCGTTTTCGCCTCTGTTTCCTTTTTAAATAAACACTCATCTGTTTGCAGAACAACTGACATCTTAAATATCGCAAGAGAGAGACTCAAGTGCACATGCATTCTACTATCACCCCGTGGCCTACCCGCTCCATCGAGACTGGACGGAATGCAACTGACCCGCCTTAAAAATCGAGTGCAGTCATTCATTTCTGCCTTCGATTCCGCTGAGAAGCTCCGTGACACGCCTCGACTGATTCGTTCACAAGTTCTTCGGCTTTTACCATTCACTAAGTCGGTCTACGATTACCTCTTGAATACGCTACCACCGGATCATCCAATACTGGAGGGCATCACAAATCGTGAGGACCCCCGCCTCATCATGGCAAGCAATGAATGGGGGGATGTTCTTATAAAGTGAGTATTCATCAAACTGTGAACCTTGCTGATGTTGTTTGCATTAGCGAAGGGCCCGTAAGGGCAGGCTGTCAGTTCCGTGATGGCACCCTCAAGCGGATAATTCGTCAGCTCGAGTTAGTCCTGGACGGGTTAGCGGACACCCTTCGGGCGGAGTTCTTGGCCGCTTTCACAGACATGTTCGGGTCCAGCACAGTGCAAGTACTGAAAAGGTACGTTGCATCCCAATCAGTTGTATCTCTTCTCCCAACTCAATCCGGCTATAGTACTGTCCTGGACGTGGAGATCAAGCATCGAATGTCAAATGTCAAGGCAAGATTAAATACAGAGATTTCTATGGCATGCAACCGATGGATGGATCCCGGAAATGATCACATACGACAAGCTTACAATTCTTTTCATCAGTGGTATAGCCTGATCAGGAGGATGATCAAAGCGGATGCTGAACAAGGTAAGTGTGAATTTGTTGAAGTCTGATAGTCTGACCGGCCGCTTGTCCTCAAGCGGTTACGCGTTCTGTTCCGTCTCTTGCCACCGAGCTTTGGGATACTGTCTCGTCTCCAGACCCTACGAATGAACTGGCGGTCTGTGCAGAATTGAGAGTCCGTTCTGAAGTGATGGTCGAAGTATATGGTGACATATTATTGGTCCTTTCATGGCACTGACACCCAAATCCACAGCCGATTGCTGCTAACGTTACAGAAATTCTGTTCGCATACTTCGTCAATCCTATCAAAGAGGCTATCACAGGAAGATTGAGTCAAGATCTATCAAGATGGGTAACTCATGCGCAGCTTTCGAAAGAGGACAAAACCAGAGCTTTTGACGGAATCCAACGTCTGCTCAATGTCACCAGCAAGAACATGCCCTCGATACCTTGACCTCTCCAGGTGATAGATTCATTGCACGGTCTGTATTCTGTTTTCGTAGTTTACGTCAGTCGAAATGGCGTCGGGAGAATCATCGATATCCGGGAAGTTTCAATCCATGTTCATTATCCACGCGCGTAGTGCGATACTATACTATTAATAATGCTTGTCGCTCTTACCATATCAATGAGCACCAGAAGAATGTTGACTAGTCGGTGGGTTCAAACGGAGTCGTGCGCCAAATTGTAATCTAGGACATCGATAACACACCACCACCACCACCGCGCGGGAATGGTACATTCTCAGCTTTGGTGCCGCCCTGTAGCTTTGCCCCGCGCCATCCCCAGTTTCGCGCAGTTGAAGTCAACTAAGTAGATGTTGACTCACACCTATCTTATCGCCCCAAGGCTCGAGCGGGTCGAGCCACAAGGACTCGGACCTGGAAGCAGCGATCAGACACTTCAACCCTTGCTTCAACCTGTCTGCTACATTAAAGAGAGCGCGGCTGAAGATTCTGCGTCTCTAGTATGCACTCGGTGAGCTGATGTCTCAATCTCTGTCACGGTGATTTGTCCGAGTCCTCACTTCGAGATCTGCTCAGGAAATGATACGATGACGGGCCTCAGCTTCACAACCGTGACAAAACCACCACTTTTGAGTCGTCA
>KV428276.1:0-29102 GCA_001632355.1 Sistotremastrum suecicum HHB10207 ss-3
AAACGCTCTATTCTATATTACGTAATATAGGACCCCTATGTCTTGGACCCTTTTGTCCCTGAAACTCACACGCGCTCTATTTTACTTTATGGATTCTTTGGAATCCGATATAGGCATTCTTCAACAGGGGCAACGAATCATATCAGCCGCCCAATTTTCTCAATGAAAAGGAAAGACGGATACCGGTGCATCTCCTGGGATCAGATCTGTCAGACTGAGAGAATAGATTAGATACATCAGGAAATGGTGAGCTCAATCAGGACCGGGCGACCACTCTGGCAGGGTTAGCATCTATTGTTGAACCTTTTCCCAGCGCCCCTGCAGGCCTACCAAAGACTTGATTGCAGTTGGAGGATATCGAACGTAAGTTTCGAGCATAAGTTTCCTGATCGGTCCATGTCGGTCTTCTCTAGCAGCCGAACAAAAACTAGAGACCGACACGATCACTTCGAAAGCTCCGAAGCTTGCCAAAACCGGCCGAAAATCCTAGCTTGACTTTTCCGATCGAACTCGGGCTGGGTCGCGGGAACAGGGACCTAGGGACATACTACGTCAGAATGATCTCCCAGAGTGGAAACTGTAGCGCACGGCTTCCTCGAGTCATCATCACCCCAAAGATAGTGCGGGATGCCTTCTTGAACAATACAACTGACCGGATTCAATGATGGGAAGAAGTTCTAGCGCAAGAACAGGGCTTCAGACGGTCTTCCGTCCGTCGGTTCTGCAACTTGTAATTATGGCGCCCACGGTTTCTTACAGGCTTCGCGAAATCCGTTCCAAACCCGATTCCGGATGTTTTACTGGCCGACCTGGAAAAAAGACTTTGAAAGGAACACACTGCTATCACGAGTTATTGACACATGTGTGGCGTCTTCTGATATACGAACATAGGCGCAGGCGGAGAGGGAAGCCCATGGCTTGTTATAGAGAGTGCCACTTCGGAAACCGAATATTCTCACTGACCGAGAACTTTCGGAGAGATTGTCATTCATAAGGAAAAACTGCTTGAAGACTTGGGACCAGATCATCAAATGCCATGTCAGAGCAACCGAACAGGAGTTCGAGAAAAAAAAACTTTCAAGTTCAACAGGTTCTCCGATTAGACGTGAATTTCCATAGGAAAAAATATGAGCATGCTTATACTCTCCTCAACTCTGGGTAAGGCAGAAACCAGGTCCTGATCAGAGATGCACTCACACAAATTTCCAATTTTGTTTGACCCTCCATCCCTCTCAACTCAACAGGTCAATTCCCCGAAGCACCTGCACCCTGTGTCGTCGGATACAAGTGGGAGCGAACATATATCGACGCCACAACGGCCATGAGCGCAGGGGCACGGTCCTAGATAACGGAACTATGATTGATGCTCGTCTCAATAGCTGGGCGAAAAGGTCACAAGTGCTTCTTACCTCTTCAAGAAGTCCAACACCACTGTTTCAAGGGAATAACAGTCCATTCCGCGTCAAGTTTGTCAATTTTTCGGAGCAGTTCTAGGAGGAAAAAAAATGAAGAATAAGTGGGTTCATTCACTCGGAGGCTCATCGGCCCATCGAGCTCGTCGCGAGGGCTGTAGACTTGCACAGTCAACAAGATTGCGCATCACGCATCACTAAAATCCGTTGGGTACATTGAGATCTCAATCTCGCATTGATTCATTGAAAGAAAAGTCTTGAAGAAAGATGTTCCCAAAAAGAAGGCGCTCAAAGTCAAGGGATACTTACACCAGTCAGGGACGTCAATATGCCGGCGCAAAGGACCGTAAATTGATGGAAACAACGGGGTTCTGTAATGTCCGCTCCTTTAATTGAGAATCCAAGGCGATGAATGATAGTGTCCATAGCTGAGGCCAGCGCCTCATGTCGGCCAAATGCTGGGTGGGTTTCAAGCGTCGAAGGGGTAAAGCTGGGATGTTCCCGTCGAAATTCCAGAAGGGTGAAGATTCCGTAGCGACGGAAGCAAAATAGTGGAACCCTATGATCGTCTGAGGGTCCGCTATGGTCCGATCAACAGGATAGTGGGAACCGAAACAAGTCCAGGCAAAGCAGGGCCAAGGGCATCACGATATGAAGTTAGGAACTGTCATGTACACAAACAGCAAGGGGCGCCTGACGGCTATTTACCTGTGTGTATTCGTGACAACAGGGCCGCCTGACGTTCACGTTCGATTGGTTCTTCAAAGAGTTGAGTCCACCAACCAAACAGAGAAAATTTGGAGTCAGAATTCACGGAACCGCGAAGTCGATTACGATTGGACGGTAAGTCCCGATCTCTACCCCGCCCACCAACGGACACCCATGCTGATATCGTGCGATTGCTGCAGAACAGAGACGTTGTGGTGGCGGCATCTGCGGGCGCTTGTAATAAATAGGCGCTCGGCCCGCTCCTGCGACATGACTCGGACACATTGACAACCTGACAGGTTTCTCATTACGAGGCTGATCATCTTTCTGAGCCCAAAGGCCCGAAGAAAATGACGAGGCTTGGTGTTTGACGTATGGCGCATTTGAGTCTGTGGCCTGACAGTGAAGCTATTCGTAGTTTAGCTCTAGCGAGAGGCAAGTCCCTGATTTGATGAAAGGATTTCCCATACGTTACATCAAATCAAGGCACAAAGTCATTATGCACAGGTAAAGAGGGCGAGCCTCGTTCCGAATGACCGTCAGCCCTAGCGCTCCTTCAGTAAATGGATTCCTTTGACCAAAGGAAAAAAATACATGGAAGTTCAACGTTGAAGACTCAAAGCGCCCGATGATTCGAACTCAGAAGCTCACCAAACCGAGTCGCAGCAATGACGATCTTTCATCCCGATATCTTCCGGCCCGAAGCCGAAGCCGAGGGATGATAGCATTGAAACTTCCTAAAGGAACTGTGGGCTCGGGCAAAAACGTTTCACCAGAATTAACATCAAGAAGCTATGATGTAACTTTGACTGGCCCTCGCATTTTCCACAATTTCCCTATTCAGAGGCGAATAATATTTTTTTGGAGGATATGGGCCCTGCGTAAATGCATGACTAACCACAGCGCGATACTGAGTCTTGCTTACTCAGGCAATTGCAATGTGCTGAATTATGATCTGTAAGCAGAGCCCTTGAGTTCCCATAGCTCCTGATCACCACTCTTCGAAAGACATCTTCTTTCGGTTGCGCAAATCGTCAATCAAACTCGAAATCTGATCTGATCTGATGGAGTTCCGGCTCGGACACGACTCCCCGAGAGTCTGCTCCGAGATTTGGAATACATACATGCCGGCGGCGGCTAGACCGGTCCCTAGATTTCCCCTTGTCCAAAGTCCAAAGCGCAGTCTAAGCGAATCTCGGAAGGCAAAATGCGCGAGGCATCAGAATTAAGAAACTCCCATTTTCGAGTTGATTACCGGGTAGCAGGTCATTACAGTTGCTACGCCCATGGATTACCTTCTTCCGCAGGAAATCTAGAGACATCCACTCGAGCATGAGGAGGAGGAGACTCTTCGCGCGCTATAGTCATTTCAGTCACTTGCTCCATCAGTGGCTCCTGCTCGACCTCTCCAACGTCGTCTCTGCTATCTTCCTTCGCCTCCCCGATCACGTGTTCCACACGAATTGTGGTCTCATCAGGCGGTGATGGTGTGCCCTCGAGTTCGCTAGGGCTTCTGGTACCGTCTCGTATCGATCGTTTTTCTTCAACCTGAATTTTCTTCGTTCGATCACTCTCTCGGCCGTCGTCAGGGCCTCCCCCGACGCCGCCGTGCGCCACATACTCACGCTTGTACACTTTTCTTAATCCAGAACTTCGTACCGCAGGATCTCCCTTCTTTCGCTCGATCTGCATAGCGCGCTCCGCCGCTCGAGGGTCTTCCACGATCAGATCCACTGCATCTGATGGCAAAGATGTGGTACGATGCCGTGGGGAAGTTATCGCAGATTGAGGTGTAGAGGAGGAAGCCGAGTGAGAGGGGGACTGCAACGAGGAGCTGACCCTCTCATGGCTGTCATCACCACTACCAGCCCTCGTGCTCGAGGACGTCGAAATTTTCGGCTTACGACGAGCTGGGGAGAGTGACTGTTTGTGCGAACTTGATCGCGAGCTTGGCTGTAATTTCTGATGTTTGGTCCAGTTCAGCCGAATACCGTCGACCTGGACATCAGGGAGAGTGTTATCTCGCATATCAACGAGGGTAGGTCCGGAAACATCAGCCTCAGCGAGAACTGGGCCCTCACGAGCTCGCTCCTTTCCTTTGGGGGATATGGAGGGTTCGCGTCCTTCTCTACCATCACGAATAGAATTTCCAACCGCTCCGTACCCACCACCCACTCCACCGCCTCCGATCCCGCTAAAGAAGTCCCCTCGAGATTGATTGCGTGGGGAGAAATATGCGTTCCTCTGATTGCTCAAGATCCGCTCTTCCTCTTCCCACATCTCCTTTCGAGCAGATTCCCTACTGCAATCGATCGTGGGATAATTGTAATCGCCGAAGATGAATCGCCTGCTATGCCCAAACAAATCATCGTCTGATGCATTTGGCGATCCAAAGTACAGACTGTAGCCATCAGTGGCACGGCTGGGTCCTCCGAGTTCGTCTTCGTCATCTGAAACCATATCCGATCCGTCCTGAAAGACAGCATCGGCTTGATCCTCCAAAAGAGGTGCATAAACCTCTTCACTCGAATCACGTCTCATAGCGTGCTGAATGACATTCGAAGTCGTCGAAGGCTCTGTCTCGGCAGCGGGCATCGGAAGCCAATATTTCTTCTTCCCACCCTTCGAGTACCGTAGACCGGCTTTGATACGACGATCCCTTCCACTTCCTTGATGGATTAATCCTTCAGCCGGTTCAAACTCTTTGTAACCCATTCCTTCGCCTCCAAATGTAGCCTTGGAGTCCTCCCAGACATCTCTGAATCCAAAGGCGTCACGGAAGGCGTAGAGGAATCGCATGCGAGCTGCGTAAAGGGTTCGACGATCCATGTAGTCTCGGTGTGAGAAAGCGTAGAAGTGTGCGATGGCGAAGAGGGGCATTTCGAAACAAATAAGGCAATCGGTGAGAGCCAAGGAGATGTGCTCCGAATCCGTGTATGGGCCGATGCGCGTTATGGCACCGGCACTGACAAGGATGGAGATGACGATCGATTGCCAGAAAGAGAAAAATATGATTCCCTGTTTTAATACGTCAGCATTGAATTAATAAGTTGAGACGGTCAACATACCTTGATAGTGAGGAACTTGGGGACAGGGCGGAAAGGGGCTAGGTCTTGGTGCACGCATGCCCAGAACATAGCGAGGCAGTAGAGGGAGAGGAAGATGGAGAAGTTGTAGACGATGCTGACGTAGAGATATCCGCTCGCGGCTCTAAGATCGCCCTCATTATATTTACCGAGCGATTTGAGCAATACAGTAACAGCAGCTAGAATAGGTTTGATCTGAACATATTCTAAAACATAAAGTTAAAGAGGCGACAATGAACGGACATTGAGTTAGACGTACGAAGGATACCGCGCTTCAGGAATAGAAATGTGTATGGATCGGAGACGTCTATTTCGTGCATGAAGAGATTAACAGGGAATATGGGAGGTCGAGGAGCCCTTCCATGGAGGAGAATGAGGAGGGAACGTTCGTTCCCAAGGTATGCGAGCAAGAGTTCAAAGAAGCAATAAATTACGAACGCCTGCATACGTCATTGAGTGAACGTCAGAAAGGGGGGTGAGTTGGGACGCACCTCATAAATATCGCGAACTGCATCGATGAAGAAAGCGGCTGAGAGAGAGAAAATTGCGATCAAGGAAGAAATGCCGTATACGGGAACCATTATTAGGATACGGATGACCATGCTGCAGCAACCATTAGCTTTCAGTAAGGCGTACAGGCATAGTCTACGCACCGTTGTAAGATTGGTTGGCGATAGTTCTTCAGGTGTAGATATATGGAGACCGTGGATATTATTGAAGCTGCCATGACCGAGATACCGCAAGAAATGAGCAGGGCGGATGGCAGGCGTGAACCTGCGCCAGAGCCCATGTCTGGAGATCCGAAGGTGAGCTGAGTGCCATTCTGCATAGCCTAGGCGTCTCTTAAGCCTCCTTGGTCACTGGATTGACTGCGAGAGCGTTCTGAACGTCTGCGCACGGTTGAACGGTGAGGAGACGTCGTCACTGGACTGCGGGAAATGTTTACGTAATCTCGAGCCCAGAATGCCTAATCTCCTTCGGGGAGTTTAGGGCGGTGAACAGCTTTTTCTTCTACTCTCATGGTCGACGCCTGGCTGCATCTCGTATTCTTACTGGTGCGATGCTCTGTTACAAATGGGCCGCTGAAACGATTTCAACGTTGTGGGACCATGTGGACTAATGATCTCGAGGTCTATTATTCTGGCCAGCGCGTGATGGGGCCCTAGACTCTGGCGAATTATACGACGCGTCGACCACGCTGCACCTTGGAATAGACGACAGAATTTCTGTATCAATTGTCGCAGGGCTGCGTGATTTGTTACGTGTAAATGTGGGTAAATTCAATATCGGGAAGTCGGAGACAACTGAACGACTGTGTATAGTATTTGAAATTGGGGAGTTGCTCTCGTGAATCTGTGTGGCGTTCAGGCTTCGACCGGCAGCAAAAGTCGGAAAGAGATCGTGAAAGCAGCTACCCTCCCAGGGGCAAGTGCGGCAGATCCTACGGGGACGGATGACCGCGGCAACCAAAACGAGCGGCGCGAATGAAGATCATTGTGTACAACTTGGCGAGCTCCCGCAGCCCAAACTCGCACCGCACCTGCGTCACCAGGGCATCCACTCTCCCCACTTGGGAGAATTCTCGACATTTCTATACTAGGGCTAGCGCTTGCTCGCGCGGACGAAACAAAATTCCTCGTCCAAGAATCCAAGAACTCGAAGCGCCGTTCATGAATTGTCGGCTGACCTTGTCTGTACCCCGGCAGCCAATCCCTAAATCGCACAGAAATAGCTTCCAAGTGTGTTGGCCACACCGCTTGCCTGGCTCAGCTGCGCGATCAATTAAGCTTGACCCCTCCCGGCAACCATTGATGATTGCTCTCCTATTCCTGGCTGAGCGCATCATGAGATTCCTTTTCGCGACGTGCTTTATCTCGATCTTTGTCGGCCCTTTTCGCGCTGCCAGATAGGCCGAATTTCGATCTCGGATATTGAGCATTCCTACAGCCGATCCTGAGCCGAAAGCTAGCGTCTCCGACGAGACACGCAAGCGTCTGCCGCCCCCCTGATTCACATGTATATGAATGTATGTGAGTGTGCTGTGGTGCAATAGTGACTTCGGACCATATTGACGAGTTCTATGACAAGGAGCACCGTTCCGAACCTGCTTGCTCGACCAGGCCTGAATTGACTGTGGCTGAAATTCTATCTGATATCGAATGAGCGCCGGCCGGAGCGCCCTGTGCAAGTCGAGGAATGGCAGGAATATGCGTGACACGAAGCGCTTACGTCACCCGATCGCCTATCCGATTCGGAATTACTAAGCATCAAGCTTCCGGCAAAATCCCACCAAAATCTACTGACCCTTGATCGGTCGCGGGTGACTCACCGATATATAATAAGTCGACCTGCTATTTCAGCCGCCCCCAATTGGATTTCCCTGTCCCTGGTTTCAGCCGTCTTTCCGTTTCGTTCAAATACCTCGCACACCCCATCTCCTGGGTCACTCCTTTCGACTCCCCCACCATCGTCGAGTCTCCCCTATCCCGCTTCATTCCAACATGGGTCGATCTACACAGCGTCGCCAGTCTTCAGTACCACATCACTCTCCGATAGCAGAGTCTTCGCACTCTGGAGCTGCCGCCACTCCGCAGCAGAGTCTTGAACGTGGGCGAGCATGTCTCATCTGCAGGTACATACTCTCTCCCTCTCCCGCACACTCTGTCAAACTTCTTTCGTCATAGGAAGCGAAAACTTGTGAGCTCAAGTTTTACCCCGCATTATTATTTATCCGATTGACATCACCTCGATCTCTTCCAGCGTTGCGATGCTGCGCGGCCGCATTGCGGACAATGCTTCAAATCGAAACGGGAAGATGACTGCCAGTACGATGACGGCGTCCACAAGAGCCGGACACGCATCCTTCTGGAACAGATCGACAAACTTCAAAGTCAGATCAAAGATCTCGAAGCTGGCCAGTCCATAAGTAAGTGTTCCAAGCTCTTATCAGTTCCTTTTTGGTCTTACCACTACGCAGGTTCGAATGGATCGCCACCATCTTCCGGCCCGACGTTGGTCCCTGCCTCGATTCCTCCCCCCACACTATCGATGCAAGCCCCTTCTTTCGATACTTCGCGTAGGAATAGTTATAGTTTCTCAGAAGGCACCGATATATCGAGTGCATCAGGCTCCTCGATATTTCCCCCGGACGATCCCTATCTCCTTTATAATGGCGTTAACCAGCAGAGTGCTCCCCAAGCTTTCGGTATCACGGATTCTGGGCATTGGACATCGCCAAGCCTGTCTCCGATAGCGGAACCGTTGCATAGTCATGAGCCAAGTTTCCTCTCTCTTGATCAGCAGTCTCGCCTGTACGTCCCTAGACGTCTAGACTAATTACATATAATAAACTAATCTATTTATTTCTTCACCCCTCTTCATCGACACAGATTTGCTTCTTTCTTACCGCATCGTTTACAATTGGGCATCGACCTCGAAGCCGAGCGTTTTCAGGCCACTGCCGCTCAGTTTCCTCAGGAAATGATGTTCCACGATTGTCTACGCGACGTGATCTGTCTCTGGGGTGCTCACTATGCCTCGCTGTCCTCGGATCGAATGCTCGAGTCTCTCATCATTCCAATCGCACTCACCTCTGTTTCGAACGCAATAATGTCCGAAGATGGAACTACCGTCGTCGACGTTCTTCGTGCTGCTTCTCTTCTCAGCGTCTGGCTTTTCATCAACGGTCGTTTCAAGCACGGTCAACATTTCGGCGAAGCAGCTGTTTCGCTAGGCGTTCGATGTGGTCTTCACAAGACAATGCTCGAATTGAACATGGCTGGTCCCATGGGCATGCGAACGATGTCTTCCGCTTTCCTCTTCGGTCCGAGGGTCGATGCGGCACACGAAAGTTTTATCCAGTCCCTTTTCGTACAATGCATGTGGAAAGTCGCCCTGGGGGCTCATTGTACATTGCCCGAGCGTGCTGAGATCGATCGGTTCATCGAGTCAAGATGGCCGATTGATCCTCCCGACGTAAGTTCTTTTTTCTCAAAGATGTTTCGACGGGCACTGATTCGCATACCTCTTAGAATGGAAACCTCGACTCGTTCGACATGATGCCCTCCCTAATGGGAGGCATGGGTTCGCAAGAACCTTGTGTCGATCCTGTTTTGGCCTCCGTTTATCGTGCAGCTGTTCTTTTCGGCAGGGCGTCGTGTGTTGCATTGAAATGCATGTCAGGTCAGTCGGCTGATTTGGTTACTTTTACGTCTTGGATTTACATATTTACCTTCGCAGACCCAACGCACCAGCTTAGCGATGAATATCGTGGGATCGAGCGTGCTATAGAACGTTTCATGCGTACTCTTCCGCCATTGAACGTCTTCAATCTAGTTGGAGACGAAGTCCTCCCTCCCGATCCTACGGATCAGCGAATTGTCTTGGTCAACACTCTCGCATCTACTGCGCTCATTCATCTGAGACATCCCCTTTTGGGTCGCAACGAGAAAGCTACCAAGCAATGCTTGGAGGCTGCCGAGAATGTTGTATCGACAATCTGTTCATTGCAAGATCATCAATATCAATTCATTGATCCCATCATGGGGGTGAGTCTATCTAGCCACACTTGTACACGGTCATATACTGATGGCCTTCGCGCGCGCAACAGGTGTGCTGGATGACGTCTGCTGGTGTTTTCCTCAGGGAAAGTTCAAGATTGAAGTCCGGCATTCAGACGAACTTGAATCTGAATTTGACATCTGTCGGCATTGAAGCTCAGCTGGTCAATATCAAAGTGGCTCTGAAAAAACTCGGCGCATCCTTCCCTATTATGGGTACGACCTCGTTTCACTTTCTGTTGACTCCTTTGTTTGTTGACACGTGTATTCTTCCTCTTCAGACAAGCTGGTCGCCAAAATTGAGACGGCTCAAAAATAAGCCTGATCTTATCGATTCTTACGTCCCTCAGCCAAAATTCACATCCATAGACGGCGAACCTTTCCAGCGTCCTTTCGAGGCGAGACGTGCGGCGTTCCCGTCCTTCGGATCGACGTTGTGGGCAGGCGTTTGATCTCCGGCTTCGAGAACATAAAACTGGTAGCGCGCACCTCCCACTATACAGGGAATTGGATTCCCCACGCATCGCTATCTACGATTCACATCACGATCACATTCTTCCTTCTTTTGATCCAAGCTTCGATCAACTAGGATCTCCATGACCCTGACCGGCGTCTATCCGGTACGAACTTCAGGTCCACGTTGCGGTTGGACGTTGTGGCGTGGGGTATTGGACTGATCGAAGGGTCCGTGCGCGCTTGTTTGAATGTTCTACACACGACATGTCAACGGGTCGATTCTTCCCTATCTTCAATATGATCGCAGGCGCCGAGGATCCATTGAATTGCTCAGCCACACCTTTGGACTTCGATATATCGATTCTTGGTAGTGTTCGAGTTTTCTTCGTTTTCTACATCCTCCTGTTTAACTTCCTGATCAAAAGTCTCATCCTTTCGTATTCGGTACTGCGCCCAATCATTAATTGGTCTGTATTTCTATTACTTCGACGTCTATAATCCCACCTCTCTATTTCTGTCACTAAAACATCCTGTACAAATGTAATACTAATCTGTGCTTCATATGAAAAATACAAAACACAATGTACATTTCAGTGTTTCTCCTCTATAACCCTCTTGATCTTGTTGTACATTGGCAAGCCTATCCCCAACATGCCCTTTTGAAAGCGATGCCCTCGACATTGTTGGTCCATGGACTCACCAGATGGGTCTTTCGAGTAAGAACGGTTGAGCGTGAGAACTCTGTCGGGCGCAACAATCTTTCCACTTCGGTCTTTGTTGTCGCGTTGTTTGGACTGCCCGCCGAGTTCAGATCGTCGTCGTCCGCAAAATCGAGGCAAAATCACGACGATGAGCGCGCAATTTGCGACTCCCTTTCGTTCATCACAAACGGCGTATGCGACCCCCTCACGCTCTAATAATATTCCCCTGTCGGGTTCACTAATAGCATCCTCGTCATCACCGCGTTTCACTCCTGGACTCACGAGAAATCCTACTGGTGCAGTGTCGAGGTCTGCTACCTCAAAATCGGCCTTTGCACCTCATGTGCTGCCTAGTATCACTCCTTCGAAGGAATCCTTTGACCCATTATTGCGGGCCATTCTTCGACGAAGGCTTCTTCGAATATTCTTGATTTTCGCTGGAGTGAGCGTAACATTGGCCGCCCTCTCTGGACCCGATGGCGCGGTGGTACGGAATGGTGGATTTGTGTGGACTACATGGTCCAGTGGCGTTTTTCTCAAGGCCCTTCTGTGGCTTGCAGCAGGCATGGTTCCAATAATGGTTGGACGAAAAATGTGGGCAGAAAGTAAGCCTCGTGACTCGACTTCCTTCTGACTTGTTGAACTAACACTCATGAACCTCAGCATATCCTCCGTCTCTCGCTCCTGCTTCCTTGACCCAACATTCACTGTCTCTTCTCAAGAGTCCCAAGACCACGAAAATCATCTTCACTCATCTCATCTCATCATTGGTCCTCTCCCTTTACTCAATGCCACCCCTATTCAATCCCTCAAGAAGATATCCGTATTCAATCAACCCTACATTCGTTGCATATCTGTGTGCATCCCTCTCGATTGGGCTCGTACAGGGAGTCCGTGAATGCGTTCGAGCCCGATGGGTGGTGAATTGGACTAAATTTGCCGGTGGAACGGTCAGTCTTGACTTGATTAAATCCTAAGTATTTTCTTAACCGGTCTTTCATTATAGCGCATGGGCGAAACCTTGGTTCGACATATTCCCTTCAATCTACTAGGCACATTCGCCGTCGCAGTTCTTCACACTCCCATTTTCCTCGCCTTGTACTCCTTCTCGCTACCGACTGTGCTCATACCCCTATCTTATCTTCCTCTAGGCCCGTTTCTCCAGTAAGCTCCTATCTAAGACTTTTGCAGCTTCTTACTGACCAAGATCTACTAGCTCATTACGAAGATCTGTGTCGACGAGTTGGCCGTTTCCCCTGTCCATTTTGCTGTTGCTGCCATCTCTTTTTTGGAAACATGGTGGCACCGTGCTCGTGCTCAGTGTCCGGAATAGCGTGATATGGGAGCTTGCGGGCAGTTTGGTCGACATCTACTTCGCCCAGCCACTACCTCTGCAAGCGGCTACGCCCTATGGCAATGACGAGAAACTGACACAGAATTTCGTTGCTGGCCTATCCTCGGAGAACGAATACTTCTCTGTACGTCCGTCTGTTGACAATCCCGAGCCTTTCCCTCATACAAGATTCTTAGCACCATGCTTTCGTTCTCTTAGCCCAGCTAACAGAGACCTCGACTCAAGCACGCAAGACCGTATACGAAGATACGAAACACCAGCATAGTATTTGGAGCGCTACGGTGAATGCATGCTTAGGGCTGCATGGGTTAGGTGGAAGCCTGGGTACACTACAGCGAAAGGGAGGTCCGTACGCTCCACTTCTTTTGCGGGCTATGACAGAAGCTTATACCTCCTTTTAGCCCCGCCACCTCCACCTCCAGCCGCGCCCAAAGTTGCAACTCGAGCAAATGTCGGCACTCTTCCAGGAACTCCTGTCAAACTGGAGCGTACTTCAATCTTCAAGCCATCCTTCGAAACTCCGCGACAAAAACTCTTGAATGACGCATTTTCCAGTGATGGAACTGCAGCGAAGGTTCTGGCTTCAGCGGGAAGCCCGTTGTCATGGGTGCCCCACGCTCTCTTAGCTCAGGTACGCCAACCGTTTCTGCTTTCTCAATACTACGACCCTAAATATGTCTTCACTGTAGGCAGGCGAACCTGAGATAGCAAAGAAAGCGATTGAAACCGCCAAGACTTCTGTCCCGGAGAACGTCGTCAAGCCGGCGGAAACTGTAGTATCAGCAGTCAAATCCGGTTTCAAACTCAATTGGGCTGGTTTGGTGAGAACACCGACCTGGTGGCAGAATAGCGCTTTCAGAGAGTACTGGGTCAGAGCGCGTCAAGAGAAGGTCGTGAAAGGCTGGATACGAACCGAGGAGCGCGACTTGAAATCGATCCAGAGTATGTTTTGTTGGCGGATCGCCTCTTCCCTCTTGCTGACAAATGTTCTCTCAGTTCTGCGACGCCTAGTCGTCTCATCACTAACGGAAGATTCTCTTGGCACTGTCCAACGAGATATTCCAAAGATCCTAGAAGCCTTCGCTACTTACTTGACCGTAGTAGAGGAAACGAAGGAGGCTTTGGTTGCTTCAATAAAGCCAGATGCGCCCGAAGATGTCAGGATCGACATGGTGAAGGCCGTGAATGCCCTAGATTCATTACGCTTGGGTCAGTAACTCTCGTTCGTGGATACAGGGAAATGAATTAATAATTCGATTTAGCTCTTGCGGACGCTCTGGAGGATATTGTGAAGACATTTAAGGAGAGTTTATCTGTTTTTAGATTCGCGCCGAAGACAGCGCGTCGGTTGCAGATCATTGTGGACCAGTCGTAGCCCTTACGCCATTACAGGATATAGCAAATAAATATTCCAATACAAGCGTTGTACAAGTAGGCACGTGAATACCAGCGAGAGGCAAGAACGTCATTCTGTTGGAAATCAAGTTGAGAGCGAAGGGGGACTAAAATCAAAGCAAAGAATCGATTGGGGGCATGGATCAGCAACTAAGATGAGAGAAGATTCAGAATGGACAAAGAATCCATGAGGCAATAAACTGACGTCGTTCATTAACTTCGGTATCCCAGACAAACCAGAATGCATCCTCCGAAAGCGCAATCCACGAAACAGTCTGCATGAGATGACTGAATTTCCCGAAGTAATTGAAGCAAATCGAAGAAATGAAAGGGCCGTCGTGCTCTAGATGAGGCATGTGGGAACCGAAATTGTCAGACTGATGAATTCGACGTCGTTTGTCGAGCGTGAATACGTGAAAGTGATCGTCCTAGAATGAAAAGATATACGAATTGATAGGCGAAGATCGGAAGCTGGGCTTACGGTAGATATTGCGATTCTTCCGCCATCGAATGAAAGGTTTCGCACGCTGGAGCCGACATTGACAGAGTATGCGATATCATCGAAGGACTTCTCTCCACGTAGGGCGCGTTCGAAGTTCTCGACATAGAAGACCAGCCCCGTATGTGTGATTGCGACAAAATCTTTGCCATCCGGAGATGTGTGGACTAAGGAAAATCAGAAAAGCACTTGGACGAGCCTCAAGCAGAATATACGAACTTCCTTGGAAATGATAGGGTACACGATAGGCATCCTGCGGTGGTCCAATAGCGTCTGTCGACACTGCACGACTCGAATAAAATGCATCAGGAGGCTTGATCTCCAAGTGCTTCACGGCATCAGGCATGGCGCGAATCTGAAGATGGGTTCCAGCAATTGTGAGCGGGTTGTCTTGAAAGTCACGATTAGGAAAGTCTCTCTTGCGCGGCACATCAAGTATGTGCGCGGCAGACTCGGGAAGGACGGGACGTCGACGAGATCTTCTCAGGACTGCAAGATCGTTTTGGATCTCGTTCGATCCTGGTACGCTCATCGCATGAGTACCGTCCGTCACTCTCGAGTCTTTCTCCTGAGGAACTTGATGTCCATCGAGACCATGTCGGAAGATTAGGAGTCGCGCAGTGGTACATATGAATATGTATTCCTGGCTGATTTCGACGTAGGTCATTCGATAGTCCCATCGAGCGATGGGCGCAGGGTCTTCGATAGAAATGGTCCTAACGAGAGTTCCTGAGGGAATATCCCAGATATATGCTTCCTTTGCCTGTTGAGAGCCAACGAGTAGATAAGGGTAGACAAAGCGGAATGCGTGGGTTATGTTTTGGTGGGTTAAGAGCGACCAGGGCTCGTAACGACCGCGAAGGGATGGTGTGAGTTCGGGATGTTCGTTAAATTGTTCATCTTGAACAGCGTGAAGATATTCTTGAACGCGTTGCTGTAGCGAATCTGGTCCGATGTCTGGTCGTTCTTCCGGATGTGCATGATAGTCCGATGCCCTTCGCCATACTTCTTTGGAGTTGAATGGACGATCGAAGATCAAAAATCCATTGGAGAATTCACAGTGTGCCCATGGTCTAACGTAGCCCTAAGGACATTTAGGAGTCGAAGAATGTTCAGATATCTGGAAATTGTACATACCGACGGCAAGGAGAATAGCGACGCCCCTGTATCCATACATAAAACCGTGATGCCACCTTCTGAGCATGTGGAAATGATAGTTCTCTCTTGCTCGTCGATCTTGAACCTATGTCCCACTGCAAGGGGCTCTGCATCAAGAAGGGGTGTTTCGGAATCCATAGGCTCGCTCGCTGGTCCGTATGTACGAAGTGACACAGGCCCTTCCCCTAGCCATGCTTTTTCTAGCTTCAGTCGTTGAAAGCCTAGGAGATGGCCAATCAGTCAGTGATTCAGCGAAACCGAGATGCTGAATGACTGACAATACTGTTTGAAACTCTTCACGCCTTTCATCCACCGTGGACCATTCAGACGTTTCTCCAAGGCTTCAATGGTCGGTTCATCTAGTCTGGAGATGCCGTGTTGTAGAGCGACATTGCGGAAGATGGAGGATTCGTTGACTGTGATGAATCTTTGCCACGCCCTGGATAGGAGATATAGTTGGAGGGACTCTTCGAATGAGAGATAGACAAGAATTTGGAGCACAGTTTCAGGAGGGAGAAGGCCTAGCATGATGGTGCTCAATCATCGATGTTTGGTCCTGAACAGATTCAGGCCAATGCTTGTACTGTAAGGAGATTCGTGCAGTGACGATGGTGAAGGCCGCGGCGCTTCAAGTGGGTGAACAAAAGGCACCGCGGTTTGATAACAGCTATCATACAGAGTCGAATGATAAACAACCGATTTTCATTTCTATTTCTACAAAATAATCTTCCATTCCCTTCTTTGCTATATTCGACAGCTCCTCGAAAATTTAACATTTTGCCTTCCAATCCTTGCTTGCGAGTCACAATGCAGCCAGGACAGCATCCGCACCGCTAGCAGTGACACCAGGACCGTCTTCAGTACCGACATAAGTAACCTTCAAGTCATCGATAATCAAGGCATAGCGAGCGGTACGGATGCCGAGGCCTCGGGCGGTAAGATCGAGGGAGAGACCAATTGACTTAGACCAATCTGCGGAAGTGTCGGACAGAGCCAAGATCTAAATATAGGAAGACGTTGAGATCAATAGGCACAATGTGAGAGTGGACAGCGGGACTGACTTTGTCCTTCAGACCGACGAAACGAGCCCAACCTGACATGACGAAGGGATCGTTCGCTGCGATCACGGCGATAACGTCTACACCTTTGGCTTTGAATTCATCGTATTTGGCGATATAAGGGGGGAGATGGTTCGCATGGCAGGTCGGCTGATAGATGACAGTTAGCATGGTTTAGCTCGTGATGGACAGAGGGACGTACGGTGAATGCACCCGGGACGGCGAAGAGGACGACCTTCTTTCCCTTCCATTCATCCGTCTTCAAAGCCACAGCTTCATCGCGGGAAGAGAAGCAGAGTGTCAGGCAAATGATCCTCTTTCTATGAGCGCAAGCTTACGAATTCCACAGGCAGCCTAGGATATGCAATCGTCAGCTTCATAGTTCCCAAGCTAGATCCACAATTTCAGCACATACCGAGTCTTCGAGCTCCGGAGAGTGGGGAACGTAAGTGAAAGTAGCCTCAGGGATAGTATCTCCAACTTTGATCGTAGCCATCTCTGTTCAGAATCTACTTGAATAAGGGAAAGATAGACTGGTGATGAGCTGGCGATGAGAGTGGGAATGAAGACGGGATGGCTGACTGTTGGGCTTTTACAGGGCTTTATCAGGGCGTCGGCCACGGCTCGAACCACAAGATACCGTAGCGCTTGCGTGCTCGGGGCAAAAGCATTTTATCTGATCAAAGTCGGCGCTCGTGCCGGAGATCCGAGGAGTTACGGAGATAGCATTTCCTTCCCGCCTTTCTCCCCTCACGACGCAACAATGAGCGACAATATTATCCTGGATTCTCTTGAAACAGATAAATGTTTCAATGATTCTAGAAGAATGTGCTAACGCTAGCGAGAGACATTTTCGCCCAGCTGGGGTGTATCCTAATAAATGTCAATGTGAGTAGCATGTCAGTCATTTTTGTCAGAGCAAGCGGCGGCTGAGACTCACTACGTGTCCTACTCGGCACGAGTTTCACGGGGATCATTCAAGAAACTCACAGTACGATTGTACCGGGGTCAGTTTTGACAACAGAGAGAAAAGGCTGCTGAGGTCATTTTCTTGACCATTTGATCTGCGTCCGATGAAATTCACGCAGAGACTGAGGGTCTCAGCTAGGGTCGTAGATTGAATGGCAGCCATAGATCTTCACATTGCTGGCGATAGAGCAGAAGTTCACATGGAAGAACAAGAATAAATATCGTCTCCGGTACAGGAAGCCTGGGCGAAAGACCCAAAGAGACTCTGACCATGGGGCCCCAATAATGTTTCATTGAAAAGACGACTTGGGGTCGGAGTCAGAGCATGCACCAGCACAGCTGCATTTTTTGTGGGCGGGCTGAACCTAATGGCGTGGCGCTATAGGGCTGGCAAGCGAGTGACGAAAGCTGTGAAAGCCGAATCGAACAACAGAGTATACGGAAGGAGAATAGCAAGAGAGGTTCAAATCCGACTAGTCTGAATCGAGGGATCCATTGCACATGTCCCCCACGTCCAGCCCACTCTTGTCACATATCAATCGAGAATGAGCTGGCAGGCCGTATTGAGTTTCGCGGCGGCTTGCGCAAGACTTCGCCAGAGGACATAAACCTCGAGCTAATTTATGAATGTGATTGCGTGAATAAATCGCTCAGAAGCATTCTGCGCGAGAGTGAACCGCAGGTTGAAGCAAGGGTTGAAGTTTTTTCGGCAGTTTAAAATGTTCGAGTGCGCAGAAGACACGAGCCTGAGCAAGAAGTGAGTCGTGACCGTGAGTTTAGACTCAGAATGGCTGGCCGTTAACTTTGGGTGACGAACTGGCTTCAACCTATAGGAGAGAAAAGTAGACTCGAAGATAGAAACGATTCGCTCCTCAAACGGAAAAAGCACGTGAATATCAGGAGCGTGGGAATGACTCGTAAGCGCGTCTCGGCTCGCGTTCCTGGCTCCCCCGGCAGATGACGTCACGTAGATCATTGTGTCCGTTTTTGTCAACCCAGATTCCCGATGTGTTTGTACATCGCTGGTGAATCCCCCGCGTCCTTTCACAATCGAATTTGAGGCTCAGATGATCAAGAACGCTAGCCTGGGTGCTCGCCTAAAGATTGTACCGGCCGGGAGCCCTCAATATTTCCCTAATGATTAGGTATTCCTTTACGCCCTGGTCTTTTTCTCGAGGTTCAATATTAATCCCAAAACAGAGACTCTCGGACAGACAGTCATATCATGGTATTTTTTTTGCTTCTCCTTCGGTTCATGAAATTTACTATCTCGTGTCAAGGGACCAGCCCCGCACATCCGATAAGACATTTTCGCGCCGCCTACCAGTGCGCGCTCATTCGCCAGCTGAATTCTTGATATCGCCTACAGCGCGCCCTTTTTTCGAGAAAAAGGCGAATGAGGAGATCATATTTAATTTTTCTGGAAGATTTGCAAGAGAATGACATCGTAGCTCTTCTCAGTGGGGGAAAAAATTGTTAGTTGTCCACTGCTTCACTTTGGTGCCATTCGAGGAGACGCGAAAAAACGCGCGGCGTATTCCGAACTCATCCTCATCCTGCTCCGCGACGCGAAGAGCTCCTGCCCTGCCCTGGACACGTCTCTCAACCCCTCGTGCTCTCAAGACCGCAGAAAAGCCTGCATCACTCAGCTCCTCGCATTAATATTCGATTTGAAATAGCTCCTGCCTCTCTGCTCACTCCGCGTCGCGATTTTTCGTGAATACCTACAAGCGCTCATCGTTTTCGCAATGCCTTCACGCCCGTGCACTCTGGCCAACCTCCCTACCGGGTGGTTTCTGAATGTGATGGAGAGGAGATGGATCCTTATAGATATGCTGAAAGCGTGGTGCGTGATTCGATGCCTATCTTCATACAATATTCTGACCATGGGGTGTCATCTAGTGCGGTGCCTGGGATGACGCCGGACGACGTTCCTCAGTGGTCAATGACGTACGTTGGGTCAACGGCTGCGTCTCCAGACGCATTGTTCCATATCACTGGCGTGAGTATCACTCCTCCCCATTTTCCTAATCTGAACGAGCGCATATACGCCCCTTTCCAGATCGCGTTCGAGGCCGAAGATATCAACACGTGTCCGATAATTTACCATACCGTCCCCATCGACTCTTCCACCATACCGTCCATTGAAGTCACCCTCGTGAAGAACCCAAGAGGAGAAAATACTGTCGAACAACGGATTGGGTCACGCATGAGCTCCCTCGAAGCAAGACATCTAATCCGGCAGGCAGCGGCGGAGTCGCGGGCTTCGATGCAGGACGTAATTACGGCCTCGCCAACCATTCCATCGTCTGTTCAGGCTTCAACTTGTCGTCAAACGGGAGACACCATCATCATCGAACACAAGACCCAAACGCCCCTGCCTTTCCGGCTCGTCATCTTGCCGCCAGCTAATACTCGGTGGTGGGATTGCCAAGACAACTGGGCTCAGTTTCGGAACCGAGAAGACGTGGTTATCGTTGGATTGACTCGAAGAGGTACGTGCTTTTCAGCATTGGCATCAAAGTCAATTTCTCGTCTTCCAAATACTCAACCCTTCGTCATAGGTGATGATGCAATCAGTGACTCAACAACAATTAACGTAGGAGAGCGTTTAAATCCTACAGCGACGCGACGAATACGTGCGTCTGACGATCTTCCTTCACACCACGCCTGCTAATATATCTTTATTGTTGCAGATGTCGCTCGACAGACACCTGAGGCACAAAATCATCCCGAACAAACGGTGGGAGCGATGATGAGCCAGAGCGCCCAATCCACCGCAATCACCCCCCCTCCTCTCCTTCTTCCGTCGCCTGCCGAAAAATATCAAGCGACTGGCTCGACGGCGAGACAGCGAGCCAGAAGAGGCTACATCATGAGGCAAGAACGCCTCGAACCATTCCTCGGCCGACTAATTGACAGATACGAGGATACCGTGGCAGCAAGGTTCTGTGCTATCCAGTCTCCACGAGGGCTGCTTTTGCTAATATTTGAATATTTCTTTCAGAGTATTGACCTTGCTTCCAAAGATACCGCAGCGCTTGCGTGCTCAGACCGAGGCACTCTACTGTATCTGATCAGTCGGGCTTCCCCTCCTCCCCTTTCAAATGAAGTGCAGAAACGTGGAGAGGGTTCAAGTTATCGGGTGGAGGCCTGGCCATGACGTCGTCATATGAGTGTTATGATGTCATCATATGGTACTCGTATAGTACTCAGTGCAGGCGTTGTTGCCATGGCATTTGCCTTTGACCTTTGACTTTGTTTTCTGCTTTTTGTTGTCTCCTTTCGTTGCGACCGGGTCTGTTCAATAAATTCATTCAGATGGTACAGTTCGACAAGCTCATTATTGGGCCAACAATGTCTATCAGAAGAGTATGGATTCAGTCATACATTTCACTGGACTTGCTTTTCTTCAGACTCCATGAGTGCGAATTGGCATGATCACTCGAACACAGCGCGGAAGAACAATTGCCTTGAAGCCGCCATTCTGTAGACACATAGCTTTATATCGGACTGACGAGTTGATGGCTATGAGGCGTCTCTTGACGGCGTGGAGGAGAGGACAAGCTGGCGCCCCGCGCCGCTAACGATTACTGACGACACAGGAAACCAGTGAACGGCAGCGCTCTCTCAATTCGGGAGATACTTCTTCGAGAAAAATGGAACATCGTATTGACGCGAACTAAAGAGTCTCCCTCTGAAGTTTCGCATTATTTTGTGACCGTCATCTCGAAAGCCGATCCAGCAGCTGAGAGAATTGTTCGATAGCAAGCAACCCGTGAACCCGAGGGTGACAGTGTATACTGGAGAGACTCAGTTTGACTTCGTCGACAGCGATTTTGCAGATCCGAAATCAATGAAGGCGCGGTGGAAGTCGGTATCGGTCGGTTGTCCTAAGACATGGGGTAGAATTTCTGCCGAGAATTAAATATCCACCGTCGACAAAATATAGGTTGACAGAAATCCCGGTAGCTAGGTCCTCGAGCCAATGTTAAGCATAATTCAGAGCATCGAGATAATCCGATAGAGAGTTCAGCCAAAATGAATTTCGCAATTTGAAACCAGTCCTCCGCAAGCTCCCTGCGACAGCCTTGGCCTGGTCAAGGAAACAGATCGTAGCGGAGAATAGACACCTCTAGAAAATCACAGAGCACCATCGAAGAAGTCGTCAGATGCGTTTTATTCAGTCCGATCAGCACTTGTCAGGAGCAGCCGAGCTGCCGAAAATTTTGACCAGGGTATCTCGAATTCTGCGGGGGCATTGAAGATGCTATTCCGGCCACTGGCAAACAGGCTCCAAAGATTTTACGTGATGGGGTCAAGCAAGTGAAGAAGGCACGGAAGATAGGAGTATACACGAAAATGAGAACCCCATTCGGAGAGGCCAAGAGAAGACACTAGAGAGGATGAAAGACTCATTGAGAAAGCACAAGGGAGTTGAAATATGACGCATGCCTTGGTTGCTCGCTGTCCGCAGCGGTATATCGGAAAGATAATTGACAGACCATTCAAGTTGACAACAACGAGAGTGAGGCCCGACGTGTTGTTCACAAGTTGTTGGTACCCTTCGCCGCAAAAAATACAGAGGAACATTGAGCCGAGTCAAGCCTTTGTTGATCAGGAGGGAAGAGAGTGTTGCCGACAGTACGACGTATAGGATTAGTGGGTTTTTGCTTTTCGATCTAAAGACAGACCAAGGCTTTCATCTCAAGAAGTCGAGGTTATTCTCTAGAATAGAGCACAGCGTCAGCGTTTAGACTGGATAATCGCGTTTCAGATCATGGCGAAAGACTCACCCACCAGATTCAGCCTCCCTTCTCTGAAATCGAGGGAACAAGATTCTGGAAAAATTGGAATTCGGCGCCTAGCCTCAAGGTATTCTAGAAACGCGTTCGGAGGTGAATGGTGGAGAAAGAGCCTAACGACCGTCAATTTCCTGCAATTATCATAGGAAAAAATCATCGCCCGACAATGGCGGGCAGAATGCTTAGGATGCAGTCACGGGTTTCTAAGTATATCATAAGAAATGAATTCGGTAACACCCAGAGTATTGTGGAATCTTCCTTTTATTAGTTTCCCTCCAAAGAGATTCAGCCAGCGGTATATTCCTTCTAGAGCACACATCGCTGGCCTTTGTCGAGCGCGATATTTTGATCCCCATTACTCCTGAACGTCTTGAATACCAATTTACTGAAAGTAGCACGTCGAACTGAGAGACGCAATGAAGCCAGCTAACCATAATCACAGATATGCATAAGACGTCTGGTCTCCATGATGGAGGTTTGCCTGAAGCAGCTGACGGCAAAAACCGCGGCTTCATTGCCTTCGACCACCTGGTCTGAACGCTGCGATCTCGACATCCTTCTGCTGTCGACTCTTTCTGTTCTCAACGATAAATCCCATTGTGAAGCCTTCTAGCGCGCCGGCCGCCAATCTAGCCTAGGACGCCGTAGCTGCACTAGTACCCGCTGGAGTGCCTCGTTACTTTATTCTCAACATCCCCAACCCTGTACAGCAGGAATGACCTTGAAGTCATGTTATTGAGAAGCCTACGAGATCACTCGTCAGCGAATATCACTTATGTTTGGTATTGGACCACTGAAGCGCAGCACAGGTGGGCGAGAATGGGCTCAGGTTATAGAGAGGTTATCCTGGACCGTCAGATGTGATGGGCTAGTTGATCCGGATACTCGCAGGTGTACGTAACCATCGATTTTCTTTATCCGCGATATCAGCTCACGGCATACCCTACCATTTCTCGCAGATCCCGAGGGTCAGGCGCCTGACCTACATTTGCCCCGTCGAATTTCACCTTCGTCCTGACAACCAAGCAGAGAGTGCTCTTTGTATGGTCTACATTGGGAAATCGCGCGGCTGGCACCATGGTTCATTCGGAGCCGAGAGAGCGTTGACTGAAGGCTGAGACAGACGAGGATGTTAGCAGCAATCTGGCAGTCAAAGAGTAAAATCTCTCGTAGTCTGGGGGCGCTATCTTGTGACCCAAGGTGGAGCTGGGATCGGGAGATCGTCGAAGGCTTCCACAATCATGGTTACGCTGTCGAGTGGTACCCAAGGTGAGTCAATCTGAATCTCCACATCATTCCCCGTCGTGACACGAGTCTCTAGACGCCGAGCAGCGCAACAGAATAACCCGAGAAGCGACTTTTATGTGAGGTCGGGATGGAAAAACTGGGCTTCTGGGTAATGTCATCGTCTCGATGTTTGAGACATTTCTCATCATCACTTTCAGAAGCCACCACAGACCCTGGTCTGGCTCAAGTACCTCAAGCTTCGCCCTAGAGCAACGCTCTCGGCATACCAGACCGGACGCACCGCTTGGTCAAGCCCACTCAATGGTGGCCAAGCGACATCCGCGGAGCAGGAGCGTCAGTATGACGCTCTCTTTGCGACGCTGGCCTATGTCTGGATTAAATGACTGACGGTCGCGTATGGTTTTTTCATTCGATCATTCATCACGAGCTTACCCTGGTTATCAAAAGGGCTGATCAACTCGCTCATGTTTTGGAAAGCCGGGGTGCATAGCGTCGTTCCTCGTTTGGTTCCCTTGGCATCCTCTCATTCCTTTCATCCTTTGGTTATGGTGAATTTACTGACGCTGTTCGTCGGTGCTGAATATTCGCTGAATGCTGGTAACCGTTTCGTTATCATTCAATATTTGTCATTTATTTTGTAGGTCCTTGGGATAGTCGCCAATCTACTAGCTTTCGTAGCAACGTATCACTCAAACATCTATGCAACGAGATCAGCAGGATCTTATAGCTAGACGTAACACTGCATGACGACTGATACCCTGACAAGAACTGGACGCGTTTCCTACATCCTCGGGCAAGGAATTTTGGCGAAAATACCGCAGGATTGGGCATGTCAAACGGAAACGTTTGCCGATATGCAATAAAAGAAAGAGATCTGTAAGGATGGATACAGTAAGCCCTCAACTGGCATCTCAGCTACTGTACGCGAATATTCAGGCAGGAAAGCGTGACAAGCGCTTATGTGGAGTGTTTGAAACGCAAGAAGTCGACGATTCTCGTTTTGGTCGACACAGAACTGATCGAAGCGTATGACGCGGCATGGTGTAAGATGGAAACCTAGCCATGGGTCAAAAAATCCAGTCTTTGCCCTTGCTCGATCTCCGCTCCCGCGACTAGACTTCCAAGTACCCCAAAAATTCGGCTGGCCTTGAGTCATCGAGGATCAACGCTGATGTACAGTATCATGTACTAGAGAGCAGGGGGAAAGGAATCTAGTATTGTAGTATTGGAAAGCTGAGGACTGCTCTGGAAATAAGAAACCAATGATGTTCCTGCGTGCCTGCGAAAGCCTGCATTACTCGACTAGATGTACTTGAAGCACTTCCTCAGGGTGAATGCGCCCCTGGTGCACAATGATAAAGTTACTCGGGGACGATGAGTGCCAAGGAAAGCTCACTAAAGAAGTCAAACTGTGATTGTCGATGTTGGTTGCTCTTTGACTCGGAGATGGCCGTGCTGTCGAACAAAAAAATGTTCATTGTGATTCCAAAGACGCCGCCGTACCGCAGTAGATCCTACAACTCATCACGCTCCTAAATTAATCCAAGACATAATCCCTCCAGAAGTCTCATCCGCGCATTCGTCAGCCAATCGAGCGCATACGCAGCAAGAAATGCAGGCAAGATGTAGCATATATGCTTGTACCTCAATGGGCCTGCCATAGTGAAACGAGTGAATGAAACGATCAAATTCTGAGAACCGTGGTACTTACTGAAACACACTCGCGACCACTCTGCAATACTACCGATAGCTCTCTATGCAGGCTTAGTAAAATTCTAGGATTCTGGAATGAGACTTATACCTGAGGTATTTCCACCGCTACGCTCACAAAGGAGAACCCCCCGTATTCGGAAAGCCTGATCTGAGTTAATGAATGTCAATTGTATACTGAGAATAATAGCGCAAAAAATTGTGACGCACATCGTTCGAATATTGATGAAGATTACCCGACAGGGTAGCGTGGATTCCTCGAGCGCTACATCCTGTTTTTCTCGTCCGCGACGATTTTCCAAGAGACAAAGAAGCGAAAAAGACAGGGTGAACGCTTTCCGGAGTCCACTATCTGAGGGGTCCCTAGTAGTCTTACAAACGGCAAGTTCAGACATCCCATATTTTGATAAAGCAACCAAAAAACACGGACTTACATAGTGCAGCGACAAAATGATACAGATATCAAATGTACCTGGTTGCAACCAGAGGGCGTCTCTATAGTTGGGCGAGAGAAGGGAGAATGGAAGGGAGTAGATGGACAATAATTGTGTGCATGGTAGATGGAGAAAGATAAAAGTGAGATGGGGAAACTTAGCTCTGCTCGCTCTCCTTATATACGCCCCTTGAAAGAAGCATTCGGACAGACCGGAAAGGATGAAGAAATCTGGGGGAGGATCGGCGTTATTCTCGGAACAGAGGTCTTGGCATTGAGCTCATCGCCTAAGATCCGAGATCGGGCTGGCGAGAACGGTAGGATTCGGGAGCACGCCGTGCGGATGAATTCAAATGTCCTTCCAAAAATCTCGGATCGAGACGGAAATCTGACATGCTGTCAATCGGGACGATCCAGCAGATCCAAGCTCCAGCGATCCCCTTGTACGTATTCTCTGACCAACGAGCTCACGTTCCTAGAATAGGTGTTACGAGATCACAGAACCATATATCTGTTCGCCGAAGCGCCAACTTCGATTAAACAATCCTGTGTACTGCGGTCAGTGATCGCATACATGGAGTCAAAAAGCCAATCCCACCGAACGCTCCTCATAGACGTAGATAGGAAAGAGGTGAGGAGTATTGATGCACTTCGTCTCCTTATATGCTCCACTTTTACAAGCTTTGAATTCGATTCCCGTACGACAAAGAGAAGGAAGTTCCAGGAACGACTTGCACGAGATATCGGAACGAAGCGCTTAGCGGCGCGATTGACAGTTCTACGATCGCGGCCGTGATCCATGAAGCATGAAGAGGAGAGCTTCGGAATATATGGCACATGGCTGCAAGTCTTCTGAGGATACGGAGAGAATGAATTATTCCGGGAGAATCGGAGATCGTCGTCAAATCGAGCCTGTGGAATGGAAGAGACTCGGAGGCAAATTGATCGTCGATCATCCGATCGATCAGACGGGACTCCGAGCACCAAATTTAGAGCTAACGGAAAGCCGGGAATGGCCAGAGATCGATCGGGAGCAGACACGGGTGTACGCGAGGTGGACAAATTCGCTACTTCGAGCAGCACTGAAGTGACATGAGGTGAGAGTTGTTGCGTCCAGATCCCCAGATCCGGAGCCGGACCGGCGGAGTTCAAGTCGCAAGCTAGCTATTTTGCTGAATAAAAGACACCAACGAGATTACTGTAAGACTCCGCCATATTTCTTGGGAGTCAGGATGCAGAATTTGGACGTTCTGTGAAAATCGCAATGTCGAAGACTGAGGAACAAGAAAGCACCAAACATCAAAGCTCAGAAACTGCACGAAATATTCGTTTCCAAACTCCGCCTCATCCTCATCGTCGCCGCTTTTCTCAAAGCCATGTCGTGTTTTTGCCTACTCGTCGCGTCCTCGATTACGTCGCTGCCTTAACTATGCTCTTTGATGACCTGAATCCTCTCATTGGGGCGTATGCCTTGTAAGACGCGTTCAGAAAACTCAGAAAGTTGGCGTGTACTGACGACATCCGATTCAGTTTTCTCGTAGCTCTGATCCGCCTTACTGTCTAGGATGGCTGGTGTTTGGCTTTGCAATACGAATCTTGTGGATCTTCCATATAGGTATGTATGGTACTCCCCCTTTATTTTTGTTAGCGGTGGTCCTGGCGAGATTGTCCGTCAGCGGATTAATATTGACTGCACGAGGCCGTCTGGCTGCTCTATCCAGGTTGCGACGTTGGATCTGCCAGATTCTTCGATTCGTGAACATGGGTTTCGCATCCCAAAAAAGTCCCTGATAGCCTCTCCTGAATCCCGTCGATGGCGCAGTCTTGCCTACTATCGTCTGCAACGGCTATCCTCATTCTTCGTGACAGGATCACCTCACTTCTAATAAGCGTTCAGTTCCTCTGCCGCCATTCGTACTCGGACATTCTCGTCATGCGCATTTCTTTTCGACCCTCTCGGCTTCACCTACAAGAAATGTCGCGACAGAGCAGCCGCCGTCACATCCTCCTACAGGATGAATTTGTACGTCCTTCCTCGCTCCATGCTGAATTTGTTCCGCTGATACCAGAACCATGTACTAGTAGCAGATGTCCTCTCTCGAGCTCTTCGTCTCCTTTCACAGCCGCCCAAGTCTGCATTCAAGTCTGCGTTCAAGTTTGTTCCTTTCTCAAAAATTGCAAGTTCCGCATCGAACATATCCTTCTCTGCAAATGCCAAGGCCACTTTACGCATGATCTCGAAGCCCCAAATCTCGACTTGTCAATGCTCCCTGCCATCGTATAAAATATTCTCAGACAGACACCCCGAATGAAAACGTTGCGATGTGATCGCTTCTCACAGTCACTGTTGCTCTCTTCGCTATTGGAGTTGGCTGCCACAAGACGTACTACGAATATGATGAGAAATTTGAGGATAAAGGACTGAGTGAGACCATACATCAGGAAATACCCCACGAGCTCCATAGCAGCTCCATAGCGCTACATAGCCTCATAGCAATAAACGCAATGTCCCTTGATACCGAGCGCCATGAAGTTGAGATATATCAGATATGTAGCTTTGGCCTCAGGGTCTAAAGCGGATCAATATCGGATCTATAGCTCTCGTGTACGACTGGTGTACGCTTCAAAGCTGCTTGAAAGCGAGTGATAGTACCGCCCAGTGATAGGTTGCAAGTGTGAAGCTGCCTTATAGAAGGAACCTAATGATGTGAAGCTGATGTGAAGCTGATATGTAGCGACGTGGTAGTGCCGTGGGAGCAACATGTAACCGAACGCATTGATACATTGCTGCTTATCCGACAATCAATTCGAGGCAGCACAGTATTACCATGGGCATCGAAATTTGTAAATCTACTCTACTAGAAATGTGATTCTAACTAATTCCAACCAAACCCGAGAACGTCGATACTGTTACTCCTGATCACTCGCCTCGGAATCTACAGCCATTGCCATCGCCGCCGCTGTCTCTTTAGTCTGCTCCGCATCAAGCATCGATTCGAGTCCGTCCCAGTTCTCGTCGGTGTCGCCGAGATTTACACTATGAGTAGTTCGAGTAACTGTATATATGAATAAGTGTGAATGTTGACTTACTAAAGATCCCGTGTTGTGTACTTGATAAGGTTTAGCATGGCCAAATCACCATCTTCGGCGTCCGCGATGTCTTTCAAAGTCGCGCGATGAGAGTAAGGTTCTCAACGGGTATATATCCGCGGATATGGATATCCGCGGAAATTTCCGAGGCCATACCCGGGACCCGCGGGAACTCCGAGAGCCCATATCCGCCACCCGCCGGGTTTGATGTGCGGATATCGGCTATTTTCGCGGGTTTCGGGTATTCGGGTCTCGATAACCGTGATATCCGCGATATCCGCGGGTTTTAAATTCTTAATTATATTCGTTCTATTTAAAAATAATATATTTAATGTTTTCGCGTTGTTTGAGTACAAACAACGACGCGCGTTCTCGTTTCGAACCCAGCAGTTCGAACGCAAACAAACAACAGACTTCAGATTTCGAACTCAGCTCGCGCACCCGGTCCCCTCCAGCACCTC
>KV428277.1:0-28947 GCA_001632355.1 Sistotremastrum suecicum HHB10207 ss-3
CCTTTTTGTCAACTTGTTAACAGCACAGAATATAACAGCGAGAGAACGACGGAAAGTTAATGCAGACTCCTACAGCCGATCTTACCGTAAAGCTGAAGTCGTACAGTTTTGCTGCATGGCGAATACAACTACTGTAGTACGTAACCCTTTGTTGCCGGATCTTACCTACGCGTACTTACCTACGATCGAAGATCTTGGGATCGCAAAAATTGAACCTGAGGATTGGCCTCGGGGAAACCGGCCTGGGAATCGAAGTCGAAGACTGAGCTCGGGAAAAAAAATCGGGCAAAGTCTACTACAGACTCGAGGGCGACCGTACTGGTCTCCGTGTCCGATATCCGATATCCGAGTCCCAGTCCAGCATCCAGTCTCCTCGAGAATATTTCTGATAGTGCTCCAGAAAAGGTGTGGCTGACTTGTTCGGATACGATGCATGCAAGCAGTCAGCGAGATCCTGAATGTTCGATGCATCAACGAGGCTGTTGTGAAACACTCCAGTTACTGTGATGCGGCATGATGCCCACTGGCAGGGCATCATTCAGGATATGGGAGAAACTGGATCCGCAAAGGCCATTATTGTGAGTCTTCTACATACAATGTGCACCGAAATTATTATTTCTCTCTTTCTTACCATCATTATATCCTGGGAGAAGCGAAAGAACTCGGTAAGGTATAGCAACATCCACACCGACCAGAGCTCACGGCGAAAACTCTTTCTGTGAAGAGAAATACGTACAAGGTGCGCTACCGACAGATCACGCTGAGTCGTGTCGGGGTCTCTAATATCACTCTCGCCACATCCAGTTTCGCCTCGGGCAATCCACCGACCAAGCCAAGCTCACCTCCGCATTCAGTGACTCGAAAGTTACCGGTACTTGATTCGGCACGTGCTCAGGCTGGGGTTTCCTCTCACTTTGATATCCAGTTGTCATTTTCGTCGCCGACAAAGGCACAGCCCATATAGTGTCGGTGCTTTGTGAGAGGACGATGAAGCATCGAACGCGCGATGTGATACAACACTATAATACTCCTTCTTGCGCAATGTCGACTGCAGGGCTCGGTGTGCGGACATGACTGCTAAACATCCCCTTTGCTTGTGGGGAGAACTTCTCCCAGTTATCTCCGCACCCGGACTGTCAATTCCAGCATGACTTGACTCAGCATTTTGGGACAGAAAGATGCGTCGTAGAGGACATTCTCCCATCACTCCCATCACTTCGATTCACAGAGAAGCAAATGACATGTAATACGTCCGTTGCCCATGGCGCCACTAATAAATTAATAGGCAATATCATATTCATACACATGATTCTTTTACTACAACTCACATCAGATCAGCACCTATCTCATCCGCTCTATCTTGAAATGATCATGTCTAAATGTTCATAAGTTCATAAAGCCTTAATTTCGACCCTGTCAGCCATCAGCGAGTGCCGGCACTTTTTGGGCGCTTTTGTATTTTCGGAGGATAATTATTTGGTTCTCTTTGTTCGCTCTCTCAAAGAAGGAGCAACCATGCGCTACTCAACGCCAAACTGAATTCACGACGAGTCAGGGGACTTGAAAGCCGACCCTCGAGCCTTCGACTCTTGTAATTGATCCTGTGAAGGCGTCGGTTGTTTCATAACCGTCTCCCGTTTCTCTTTCATCGCCCAATGGCATCACTGGCATCATCTTCATCTATTGTCGTTCGGTCGGGTCCGATCCTCCATTCGTCTGCTTAGATCAAGGATCTGAATTCGCTGGATATGGAGAGTCCGTCAAATGACCTCGGGACTATGTATATCTTGCTCGATGCCCATGTGTGCTCTGCTGGATGCTCGGACCTTTGTCACTTTTTGGTTTCTAAACCTGGCGTTCCGGGTCAGATGATGCAGTTTCGGGCACCCTTATATTCCTGTAACTCAATTGCTACTGCTTGAGTTTGCTCCGTCTGGAATATTGCTCCTCTTTGTGGTCCATGTCCGGTTATGATGGTCCCATACCCGTTCTATAGCTTTCATATCCGCTCTAGAGGTCTCTTCTCTGCTGGTACCAGTGTGTGTTGCTAGGCGGCATTGGTGAAGCCACCAGATCCCTGTGATTTCAACCGCCCAAACTGCACAAGACGAAGCCTTTATAATCAAGTCTAGGTGCGACAGAGTGTTCAGCAGGTGCTTCAAACCTCTTGTTGCCTCCAAAGGATGTGGACGACCATTCTGTTCTCTTTGCTCTCCGTGGCATCCGTTCAAGCGACACCGGTATCCCCGATCGCCCACCAATCCAGATCCGTGACGACACTCTCATCGTCTCAAATCTCAACGTACACTCCATACGCTCAATTCGCCCGAGCAGCGTACTGCAACCCCCTCTTGACTGCGGGCTGGTTCTGTGGACAAGCTTGCGAGGCCAACTCTGATTTTATACCGTATCTTGTTGGAGGAGACGGGAATATCGTTCAGTTTTGTGAGTTTGTCTACTCGCACGCGGATTCAATGCTAACCTGAGCTGAAGTTTTCGTCGGGTATGAGCCGAAGACAAGGAGCGTCGTCGTAGCGCATCAGGGAACCGACCCTACGCAATTGTAGGGATATTTTATCCTTCATCTGCCGTCTCTCATTGTCGAAACAATTCCACATACAGCTTGAGTCTCCTTACGGATGTTGACATCCTAATGACGACTCTTAACCCTTCATTATTCCCCGGCATGTCAAGCAGCATCGAAGTCCACGCTGGATTTGCCAACGAACACGCTTTGACTGCATCTTCGATATTGTCTACTGTCAAGACGATCATTAAGCAGAAGGGCGCGACGAGCGTCACATTGGTAATCCATTTTCTGCGAAACAGCTTTCGTGTCCCGTCTGATCGTGAATCTTTGATCAGGTTGGACATTCGCTTGGTGGAGCATTGGCATTGTTAGACGCGGTATTCATGAAAGTCAATCTTCCCTCGAATATCGCGATAAAATTGGTCGCGTTCGGATTGCCTCGCGTAAGTTTCCTGCTTCTTCGTGATCTTACCTTTACTCACAGTCGGCTACAGGTCGGCAATCCAGCATTTGCTTCCTGGGTTGATTCGCATATCTCAGATGTGACGCATATCAACAACGTTCTTGATCCTATCCCTATCGTTCCTGGACGGTTCTTGGGCTTCCAACATCCCCACGGAGAGGTCCACATCGTTACAGATTCGGCTTTGGATTGGGTATCATGTCCCGGTACGTGCTATTCAATCCAAATGAAAGTCTCAAATTGACGAATTACCCATGTCAGGTGACGATGATGCGACTGACTCGCAGTGTACCATCGCTTCAGTACCGAACATCCTGGAATCGGATATACTGGATCATTTGGGGCCTTATAATGGGGTATATATTGGTACCCTATCCTGCACCTGAGGGCGGTGACGGGGTCTCGTATGCTGGGTTACTTTCAAATATGTGCAGAAGCTGTATTTATTTAGTTCGTGTTTTATTGTATTTTTGAGGTGCGCGCGCGCTGTCCCTGAGAGTAAACTTTTGCTTCCGAAAGACTCAAAAGGGGCAGAAGTTCCATTGCCGAGATTGCCGCCCGAGCGCTTGCAGCGTGTCGCTTCTTCTCGACCACGTCCACGACATCTGCTATAATTCGAACTCGAGGTCTCACCGAAGGCTCAGCGTGTACTATGGCATCAGCATATTAATGGCTCCGGCTGGAGGCGAACCCAATTGGGCTATCGATCATTTCCTTTTCGAGCTACCTCGCGAGCTACACTACATGTCTCAAGAATATTTGCGACGAACAAATAGATGTTCGAATATATGAACCAGCCGACTCTGCTACTGCTCCTGTTTCCTACGTTCACACCCAGTGTAAACGCCGGTATCAACTACCACATTCACCACTTCACCCAATCACTCGATTTTCAACCATGTTCGCACGCATCGCTGCCTCTGCATCCAACATCACCGGACGGATAGGACTCCGAGCGATTAGGACATCCAAGGCGGCCAAGCTTGTCGCAGATGCTTCTCGCTCGTCGACTTCCTCCACGACGGCCGCGACACCCTCCCTCTCCCTCAATCCCGCGCATGCTCCCAATCCGACTTCTAGGATTCCTAGAGTTCGGGTTGAGAGTAATGCGATTCTGGCTGGTGTTCAGCGTTGCCTGTTCACTGTCAAGAAGTCAGACCCGCTGTGTCTCACTTCTGTCTCAGACACTTGTGAGACACCGCGGGCCAAGGTCACTGTCAAGACTCCCGTGGCCAATGTCAAGAAGAGCTTTCGCTGGGCCGACGAGGTACCGGATTCGAAGACCTTATCAGTGAGCGTCCTCGCTGAAGTCAAGAAGGTCAAGAAGACGGTTCGTTTCGCCGAATATACCCAGGTCAAGTACGTTCCCTTTCCCACAAGGGCGCGCAAGGCTATGTTGGCGGAACACCTCGCTTCAAGAAGTGCCTGGCGATAAAGTGAGTTCTTCATTTTATAAGCATTTGCCTCCTGCTTCGTTTGTCGAAGTGGGAGGGTTCGTCGGTCCAGAGGAGGGGACGCCCGAGGCTGGAACGACGTCACTGATATACTATGTTTCAGATCGAAGGTGCGTTGGATTGGGAGGCGAGACTTATTCTTTGGGGTTGGCTACCTCGGATTATAAGTCAAGCCTGGCACGTACCTGCCCCTCTGGCGAAGGGTTATGGTATATCGCCACCGTCTCTCTTCCTTTGCATCATCGGCTCGCCACCGATGTTGTGTTGGTTGAGCGATCCAAGTCGGTGACAATGTCATCAACTCGTTGAGCTCATTCGTAGTCTGTCTGGGATGTTTCTCTTTGTGAGGACTGAGGCAGATGAGAATCGGATGAGCTTGATGAATTTTTGTGATCAACGTTTGGCCACGTTGTGACAATCTTTCAACATTGTCGGCTTCATGCAGACATTTACTGTATACTCGAGTATACCGTATACATGGACCGGTACACTACGTCGACGGATGAGTTGCCGGACCCGAAAACCCCGCGCGAAAATAGACTAATTGTCTTTATTATGCTGTCAGTATAGTAAATTTTGTCTGATTTTTTTCCCGTCGCTACAGGCGTCGTCTGAGAAGAGCTCTGAGGACAATGAGAAGATGGTTACTACGGGCGCTAGTAGAGACGGAAGCGAGGAAGCGAGAGTGCCGAAGTCCGACGTGCTTCCGATGCTCGCTCTCTCGACCCCTTCTATTCAGCCCATCGTTACCGCCTTGAGGAGTCAACTGGAAACCGACTGGAAAGCCATCTGATGAGTGCTTGAACTACTCGTATTGCTCGCTGGGGCACTGACACTCCCGCATCCGGCTTGGACGCACAGCCCTGTTCGTCAGGTCATGTTCCCCCTTCTCGACGCATCGACTGCGACCAAAGACTCTCTTTCACATTCAAGTTACCTGGGTAGAAACGACCTGCCCTAAACCACGGATTTTTCAATATCTTCCGAGTCTCCTATAGACACTTTTTTCAGTCGTACCATGAGGAGCGATGGGGTGGAGATTGAGGTCTTGGGGCTTCGGTCACTCGAACTCTCTCTGCTGCATCGTTTCCTCTCTGGTACTTCCTCTGTCGTCGCTGGCAGTGACTCGGGAAGGTAAACGCGCAAACTGTCTCCACCTCATGAAGCCTGCCTGTTCATGGGAGCACCCGGCACTAAAAACTGGGTGGAAATGTGGGGCATCAGGCGTGGCGAGGCTGGCGGCGGCGACATTCTGACCTTTCTGCTCTAGAGCTTCTTCCACGATTGCGTCGTTGACAGTCACTCGATAAGGTAAACACGCAAACTGTTCGACCCCATGGAGCCTGCCTGTCCATGGGAGCGCCCAGCACTAAAAACTGGGTGATATTGTCGGACATCAGGCGCGGCGAGGCTGTCGACGACGTTGTGACGGTGATGATCTTACCTTTCGTTGCAGCTTTCTGACGACGACGAGGAGCGATGGGGTGGAGATCGAGGTCCTGGGGCTTCGGTCGCTGGAACTCTCTCTGCCCCATCGCTTCCTCTACTACCTCTCCCGGCGCCGTTTTCAGTGACTCGATAAGGTAAACACGCAAACTGTCTCCACCTCATGGAGCCTGCCTGTCCATGGGAGCGCCCGGCACTAAAAACTGGGTGATATTGTGGGACATCAGGTGTGGCGAGGCTGGCGACGGCGACGGATATCTCACCTTCTGCTCTAGAGCTTCTTCCACCTCTGGCGTCGTTGCAGTCACTCGTTAAGGTAAACGCGCAAACTGTCCAGCCTCATGAAGCCTGCCTGTTCATGGGAGCACCCGGCACTAAAAACTGGGTGGAAATGCGGGACATCAGGCGTGGCGAGGCTGTCGACGACGTTGTGACGGTGATGATCTTACTTTTTCTTGCAGCTTCTCAACGACGAGGGGCGGTGCGGTGTGAGATTGAGGTCTTGGGGCTTCGGTCGCTCGAACTCTCCCCGCCGCATTGCTTTCTCTGCCTTTTTTCCTCCCATTGGCGGCTCCCCTATATGATCTGGGGAGCTGTGAACTGGATGGATTATAGTCACGATACGCTTTAGATGTACAGAATTCGGGTCGCCGGTGGTTTATGGGGTTACCCTAGCCACATCTAGCGAGTTCGATATTTCACTGAGCGTCACATTTCTCTTCGGACTCTGCCAGATTTGGCTATATATATTTACAAATTTGGGAAGCAAACTCGAATGGGCAAAGGTGCAGTACTGTGAGGCCGTCATTCTACCCCACGATATTGTACCTCAACTGGTCGAAGTAGAGGCACATTTCTCAAATTGGCATATGTTCCCACAGGGACTACATTGGACATAGTCCGTTCCGCAACAGAAAGTGTCACAGACGGCTTCTAAGTCGACTCTGCGGCTGCTCTACGCCGCGACACTCTTTGTAGCGACTGTGCTGATCACGAGTTCATTGACAATCCTCTTTTCCTCGTCTCCTTTCACACCTGCAAGGACAACGTCGCCATTGAGCTTGTACACCTAAGGAGATTCCATCAGCATATGCATCGGGCGATAGTGATATGAGGCGCACCTTGCGTACAGCGGCCCAGTCTGTCACCGCAGACAACCGATCAAGCTCTACAGGCTCTCCATTCACGAGATCATTCATCGCGGTCTCAAGTTCCTCGATTGAAGGATGCGGAGGTCGTTCATTGACTCGAATGAGAATGAGCGATCGTGTCGATTTGGATACACCGAATCTTCGCAGCGCCTCCGTTATCTATCCACCATATAAGCACTCGATCCGAGCGAAATGAAAGTGCATTAGATACCGAACGTTATTGGTGGGATTTAGAATATATATGATCTCGGAATGGACAGTTTTAGTGCGTAGATTCGATTGACTGGACGAGAGGAGGGCATGATAGACGGCAGTCTGCAACTGAGTCAGACTCGTAACCTATCAACGACCTTCAAGTCAGTGATGCCTCTCACCTAGATAAAAGAAGTAAAACACACGAGTGTAGGATCTACGAATGCATAGTTCAAAGTAGCCCTTTCTATATCTCCTTCATCCCCTTCTAGAGTCGACGCTGCAATGATGCGTTTGAGGAGCTCTTCGGAATTGGAAACGTTTTCGTAGAGGGCGATGTGTATGGTTGCGTCGAGATGTGGGATGGCGTATGAATACATGGTGATATATTATATAGCTAGGATTGCCTGGCGTCGATGTCGACAGCGATTTCGGGAAAAATGATGATCCGATATCCGCTGCGGGGTTTCCGAAAGTCGTTTTGGCTATTTCGATAGTGGGCATGCCAAACTATGCCAATGCGTCTGGGCTGGCTATTCTCTGAACACATTCTTTACAGTAACACAAAAATCGTCAAAGACCATTAGCTGTCCCATTTAATTTCAAGTTTCACAGATGCCCATTATCTCTGCTATGCCCTGTCACAATATTATCACCAACAAGGGATTCTATGGTTCGACAACGTTCAGAACAAGAGCAGGAGCAACAAAAGTCAGAATCAAAACGACCATTCGATGGACATATTTGGAGTTCATGGCTGTCGCAAGCTGATTATATGAGTGTGAGGGGACATCAGCCAAGACGACGATCTAGAAAGAAAAAGACATACCGGGTACGCGACCCGTGGCTCGCATGTCATCGACAATCGGGATTCCCCACTCATCGGCAGAAAATCCATGTAGTACATATACACCTCAGTGTTGTGACCCTGCAGTGGTGGTCACGCCAGTGCTCGATAGGCAGTTGAGACTGGAATGAGGGTTGGGTTGGCTATCACTAGGCTCTCCGACATCGCTGCAAGCAGTGATGGGGATTTCGTCACAAGGACAGGGAGCCCTGCTATGCAGGTGAAGCTGGGGTGGGGGTCGCCACCTCACTAGGCTCTCCATTGCTGCAAGCAGCGGAATGGATACTGTCGTCAGACAACGAGCCCTGCGAAGCAAAAGCTAAGCAGGTGAGGCTGAGGAAAATCGAAATGATTTCCCTTGAGTGGCGCGGACTCTCACTAGGTCAATGACCGGCTCTCCAACAGTGGCGGATAGCAAGGGGCCATACGACGCCGAAGCATCGCTGGGGCCCTGAACTATCACTGACCCAGCACATAATGTCTGGAGCCACTGTGGATTTCGTCCAGAGGACGGTGAGCCCCGCGCATTCACGCGATGCAGGAGGCCATCGCGCATAAGGCAGGTGAGGTTGAAGTAGGTTATGCCGGTCCCTCGCTTGGCTCTCCACGTCGGCTTACCCAGCCATATAATGGCTGGAACGATGTGGATTTCGTCCAGAGGACGATGAGCCCTGCAATGCAGGTGGGGAAAAGAAACCGTGCGCCCTCCTAGGCCCTCGAACAATGGTGGACAGCCAGGGTCATACGACGCCGAAGCGTCGCTGGGGCCCTGGACAGTCGCTGACCCAGCACATAATGTCTGGAACCATTGTCGATTTCGTCCGGCAGACAGTGGGCACCCGCTAGGAGAACCTAGCAGGCGAGTGGGAATGGGGTGTGGTCGATAGAGAGAAGTGACAGGTGAGCCCTCGTTTCTTATATGATTCGTACGGCGAAAATTCGCACGGGGATGGACTCTGCAATCAAGAGGGCGAGCCAGCATAGCATCCAAGCAAGCCAAATGACACAAGACGACAAATTTGGTCGCTGACTGAAGCAAGACTATACTACAGAAGGCAGCCAGGGAAGCACCGGTCGTTGCCAACTTGAAGTTCAGACTTCTTGTTGAGAAGACTCGCCAGTCAACATTGGATACACCCAATAGGAAGCAGGATAGTACGGCGCCGTATGCAAGTTCAACAGAGCCGGCGACCGTGAAGCTGAAGGGAGAGCGGCGGAGAACTTGCAGTGCTGAATATTGCCAGTGAGTCAGGGCCGACTCGGAACGATGAAGGGTGGGTTCCGGAATTCCGACGATTTCCGACCTCGCAGCCGCCGCGGCCGCTTTCGACCCGACCGCCTCCATGAACAGCGAGCGAATATGGACCCGTCGTGAGGTCGCTGATGGTATTCTTCAGGGGGACACTCTCGTCATCCTTGGCGATAGTTTGCTTCGGATACCAGACTCCTGGCTCGTCAAACATCCTGGTGGCGCACTGGCCATATTGCATTTTGTTGGAAGGGACGCACAAAATGAGATAGCCGCATATCATCCAGAGGAAGCTTTGAAACGCATCAGGAGCTTTATAGTGGGGAAGGTCGAGAGTACAGAACTGGGTTGGGAACCATTCATACCCCCTGTCCAGAGCGGCTGGATTCGTAAAAACGGCGAATGGTACCAAGAGGCTCGCCCCCTTCGTTTGGATGGCACGATAGAACCGACACCGCAATCACAGATCCTACTCGTAGACAAGGACATTGTCGGGGATGCTTCATCTGTTACGCCTACTATGGAGAGTTTAATTTCCTCCCCGCCATCGCTATCACGCTCGGAACAATGGAAACAAACTCGAGAGTATGACGAGCTACATCGCCGAATCAAAGAGCAAGGGCTTTATGCGACTCCTTTCTTCACTGGTTACGGACCCGAAGTCCTCAGATATACGCTGCTAGGCCTCCTGGCAGCATTGACCTATTATCAGCGCTGGTATATATGCAGTGCTATATTCTTGGGCGGCTTCTGGCATCAGCTCACGTTTACCGCGCATGACTTGGGTCATAATGGCGTTACACATAGCTGGGTTATCGATCGTCTATTGGGCGTTTTCATTGCCGATTTCCTTGGTGGTCTGAGCATTGGTTGGTGGGTCGATGTGAGTTAACGAGTTAGCTACCAACTCAAACCGACGCTCATTCTTCTCCAGAATCACAATATCCATCATCGTAAGACGTAGCCCCTACTCGGTGTTGCGGAAACCTGATGCCTTGGACTCACAGTTGTCACAAACCATCCATCGCACGATCCGGATATTCAGGTAAGGGATCCTGCAGCTATCGAACCGTGTCGTCTCTTGGAGCTAATCTGATCGTACAGCATATCCCGTTCTTCGCCATTTCTCCCCACTTCTTAACATCCCTCTGGTCATCATACTATAAAAGAGTCATGGCTTTCGATGCCTTCTCGACCTATTTGATCGGTGCTCAGCACATGCTGTTCTACGTCGTCATGTCTCTGGCTCGGTTCAATCTATACGCCAACTCTTATTCGTTCCTCTTCAAACATGCCCGAGATCGGAAGGATGCCCGGGGAGGCAAGTTCGTTTGGTGGTTGGAAATCGCTTGCATCGCGTTATTTTGGTGTTGGTTCGGTCTTCTCTTGAAGGGCATTCCTACATGGAGAATGCGAGCCTTATACCTCCTCGTCAGCCATGTAGTTCCAAGCCCTCTCCATGTGCAGGTAAGTTATAGTGTGCATGACCGTATCACTGGCTCATTCGTATGATCATCGACAGATCGTTCTCTCGCACTTCTCGCGCTCTACGGAGGATCTGGGACCATTCGAGTCTTTCCCACATCGCCAGCTACGAACTACGACTGACGTCAAGTGCGATCCGTCGGTCGAGTTCTTACATGGAGGACTCCATCTTCAAGTCACCCATCATCTATTCCCGCGCCTTCCCCGACACAATCTCAAACGTGCCAGCGTACTTGTGAAGGAGTTTGCAGCAGAGCACGGCCTTGAATACGCCGAGTTTGGCTTTGTGGAAGGGAATGCTGAAGTTCGAGGAGTGCTGCGCTCAGTCGCGGAACAAGTTGGTATCTTGATGAAAGTGGCCAAAAGTGAAGCTCTAGAGTCTGTCGCAGGCAATAACATGTGATACGCATGGACTGTTGTCATAGAGTACTGCGTTGTGCGGGAACACTAGCGCGGACGTACTTTGAAAGGGCGGGAGTAGATCCCGAAAGGTGCACGTGTAGTCGTTATGATCAATTATATAGAGAGAACGCTGAGCTACTATAGCGCTTGTGCACCCAGTCACGGAAACCTAAATCGTCTCGGCTCACTATGAATCTTAATTCAGACTCTCAAATCTTTCATTGACATATTCCGTCCAGTCGATGGTGGCATGACCTAATACGACTAGGAAATAGGGATCCTGAAACCCCCTGTCAACCCCATGACATCGTCGGGGTCATATTTAGCGCGTAACTTCTTGAGGCGATCGAGGTTGCCTCGATAGATCTGCTCAACTGTGATGTGCTCCGGTTCCAAAGACGTATTCCAGTAATATGGAACGTCATCTTTCGTGACACGTTCCTTGAGTGCGACCTGTCGTAGCCTCTCCAGTGTCTCTGTCAAGACACCCAGCCAGTGATCATCGTCCTTTTCGTTCTCCCAGAGGAAATAAGTGACTATGGGACCGTATACTTCTCCCTTTTTGTGTGGCCAAGCTGCTTCCGGGGGGCTGTTGTCAAAGATAGTAGGAAGGAAAGGCCAAATATCCATGAAGATCAATTTTCCGTTCTTCGATTTCAGAGTGCTGGCTGCTTTCTATTGCATGGCACCCTTAGATATGGCGTGATATCGTCATGAACGACAAGATCAGTCTTACCTTAGATTCGTCTGCCACAGCCTTGACAAGTCTCGCGGTGTAGCGAGAAACCATGATACAACCAAAGCGGCCACTGATGATCGTTATGATGAATGGATCACAAAACACGAAACTATATATTTACCGAGCATTCGTCTCTCCAACTCCACTCATTGGTTTGAGAGTGAGCCCTTCGGGAGCCACAAGTGAAGCAGCCTGTGAACGTTGTGTCCCTGCCTGGATCGCAGTAGTACTAGCAATTTCATGCTTCAAGGAGATGTCGTGTATGCGTGAAGCGATAGAGTTGAATTCTTTAGGGGATAAATTCCGACTCGGATCCAAGCTCCCCTGGCCCACCAAAGGGGAGTCTTGCGCACTAGGCCAATGATATCAGTCCGCATCGCAATCAGTCGGTGGATCCACATACCCATAGAATAGAAAATCTTTGAAAGGGTTGTCAACATATCTGACACCGTCATAGATGCAATACACAGTCAAAAGAGACTGCTCGAGGTTAACTGGTTACATCTTATGCTTTTGATGACTTTGGCAACTTACTGTTGTATTTCCTCCGACCAGCTGCTGTGTGAATGAACAAAAAATGTTGGCCTCCGGCGTGAACTTCGTTTTATCTGTGACGAATTTAACAATAGCCTCTTGGGCCTTTCCAGACAGCATGTCGTTGTAATGAAGCGCATAAAGCTATGGCGATGGACAATAAGCTCCAAGCCGGACATCTACAATAGAGACACGCACTTGGTTCAATTCCGATAACGGATATGTCTTAATGGTGAATTGAGTGACAATCCCAAAATTGTTGCCGCCGCCCTTGCATGAGAGTTAACGCGCGAACTCGACTTCGCAGCAAACGAGTCCTCACAAGCAAGCCGTAGAACAAATCTCTGTAGTTCTGATCCCTGGGGCTGCATTCAACGATCTTCCCATCCGTGAGGATAATGCGAATCTTAGTGATGTTGTCGCATCCCAGCCCGAACTGGTTCGTCTTCAGAGAATATCCTCCTCCAAGTAAATATCCGGCAACTCCGACGCCTTCGCTTGTAGCACCGCCCACTATTCTGCGACGCTCTTCATCGGCTGCCCTGTACACTTCGTCCCATAGGCATCCTGCACCAATATCCAGAGTCTCTTCATTCTTGTTATAGGAGGTTTTGTTGAATTGGGACATAGCGATCTGGATGCCAGTTGTAGAGCTAAATCCGGGAACCATTGAATGACCGCCTCCTTTGACCTATCGAGCACAAATTTTAGACGCAGTGTTCAAAACAGGAAACGACAAGATCTCACAGCAAAGGGGGCTCGGTTCTCAGCGATCGCTTTGATCTATGGTCCAAGGTAAGTTGCATGATGTGAATGGCGATAGAAAAAAAAGGCATACGATCTCTGAAAGATCCTTTTCACTTCCCGGCTGAACGCCGACCAGGGCGACGTCAGTGCTGCTATTGAGAAAATGCCGGACTGAATCCTTGTATCCTGTACTACCTGAAGCACGAAGGGTCAGTTACATCGCGCAGATTGCGAACGATGAACAACTCACCATACTTGTACAGTCGAGTACCGCTTGTAGATCTGGCGCAGATTTGCTCGATGGCTCTGATGGCGGCCGCGACGTCCTGTTTCGAATCATTTAGTGGTAGCTTCGAGCATTACGAGATATATGATCTGACGCTTTGTGGTTGTGACATTCTGTATTGTGAGAGACCTTCGAAATGTCACTGTTGCGCAGGCTATGGGTGACCAAAGACGAGGTGTCTGGGGTGAGAGTCCCCATTCTTGCTTATAAGTGAGCCAGCGAATGAAGTCGTGAGAGCCGGCCAGAGTTGGGTCCAGGGCTCGATCCCATGTAGTGCCGGTTTGAAACGCACAAGCCACGTTCATGTAACAATCGGCACGATCAGAATTCAGAACCGGTGACTAGTCTGAAAGCCTATCACTTCTGCAACTAGGAACTCGCAGGGCCATCATAGGTCGAGCATCACGAGATACGAGGGGTGAATAGAGAAAGCCGCAATCATTCGAATCGGTCGAGATCGATTGTATAGTAATAGCCCAGAGCCAAGTTCGATGAGGAAAGAGGCAGTCGGAAAGGGTAGGTCTGAAACATAGGGGAATCATCCAGGTGTATTAAATGATTTCTGGCTCGGCAGAGCCACGATCAGACGGTGTTCAATAGCTGGTGATAATGCCGTTCTCTGACTTTCCCAAGACAGCAAGAATTGGCGGCCAACGAGATATTTCAGATCAAAAAATTTGGAACCATGTGTCAGATTCATCTTTGGGATCCTGGAAATTTTTGACAGGTATTTGAGTGTCAGGAAAACATCAGAATGCGTTGAAATGACCTATTGGCTCTTCTATTGGCTTCAGGCGAATTTTCTGGTACGCTCAACAGAGCGAGTGTGATGTTTGGTGGTGTTTGGTTCTCCTAGCCTGCGACTTCACCCCAGGTTGCAATTGACTCTTAACGATGGTCCCTCAGCATTCTCATAATGAGAATGTGAGTACCGTTACCAGAATCGCCCATCTCATCACTCTTGTCGTTGTCCGACATATCTGCTCCGCGACTTGAATAGCCTCAAAGTCAAGTCTCCGTGGATCCAGCATCACACCCATTGACAGTCTGACAATGACAGAACGTGGCATGCTCTAGATTATTTGGACCATCGCCGCCTGCTATCGAGATCAATCTCATCTTTCGATCGCTATAATCCAACTTGTTTATGGTCATGAAACTCATTGCAAATCGTGCCTACTATTCGACTTCCTGTGGAAACGATGCCTATGGTACGTGCTTATTGGCTTATGCTTTCCGTTCGAATCTGCATTATATGACTCTATAAGCACTACGCCGGGTACTTTTTGCCAATCCTTCTGACGCATACTATTGAGAGGTCCATCCTCATCTCCAACTCATTCTGGACCTATATCTGTTTCTCTAGCGACTTCGACCTTGGCTGATTAGTACTCCACAAATGTCTTCGTCTTATATCCACCTTCGTGGACTCATTTCTTGCGCGACGGCTCTTTGCTCGATATCTTTGCTTGACCATCTGTGCCCAAAGCGAATGTAGTGGTCATTCTGAAACAGCATTCTTGACTATATAAATAGAGATTGTGCGATATCAAACACTCACAGCTACTCGTGCTGGTGTCCGTTACACAAATTGAAATGAATTAGTAAATTTTTGTAGTTGAAAGAAGTCCACCTGTCTTGAGTCAATCTTTGCCCTCAACCGCGACTGCGATCCCCGGGCGCAGGGGTCACAACCTTGAGCTGTGTCAGTAAACTGACTGTCATGAGCGAAGACGACGCAAAATTCGACGTATGTATTATTGGCACGGGCCTGACTGAATCCATCGTCGCAGCGTAGGCACGATCACCATGCTCCTTCCAAACTATTATCCTTATCGCGTCCGCCTAGAACAGTGCTCTCTCGAAATGGGGTCTCAAAGTTGTCCACATTGACCAAAACGCTTACTATGGCTCCGACGAAGCTGCTATTGGAGCGGATGAGCTAGTCGAATGGGCGAAGAAACAGAGCACGGGTGCTACAGGAGGACGATATTCAAATGTTTCGTACGCTGGCAATGCACCACCCGCTCCCAGGTCATACTCGTTATCCCTATCCCCTTCGATCATACAAGCCACTGGGCCGCTGATTGCCAGTCTTATTTCCTCGGGCGTATCACGATACAGCTCGTTCAAACTGCTGGAACGGACGTTTATTGGAGCAGGCGATGATCAATTCACCCCAGTCCCCTCTTCCAAGGCTGCCATCTTCAGCTCTTCGTTGTCCAACAGTCAGAAGAGAAAGCTTATGCGCCTGTTGCTGTTCTGTGCATCTCCTGAAGACCTATCGGAACGGTCAGAGATCGAGGGCAAAGAGAATCTGGGTTTCGTCGAGTTTCTTACATCGAGCGATGGCCCGTTCAGCCTTGGCCCGGAGGTGGCAGAAGCTGTTGCTTTTGCCTTAGCATTTTGTGACAAAATTGAAGGTCGATTGATTCATATTCATCCCGTGGTCTTTCTCATGGTCGCTGCAGATCCCACTTTACCGGCTTTACAACGAATACAGAGATATCTTCGCTCTTCAGGGCGGTACGGCGACTCACCGTTCATCATCGGGCATTACGGAGGGTTGGGAGAGATAGCTCAAGGGTTTTGTCGGTATGTCTCTCCCGATTTTATGAGCTGAATTTCGACGCTGAGCCATTGCAGCATGTCCGCTGTGCACGGTGGTGCATATATTCTTGGCCATAATCTCGTGTCCCTCAAACCCCCTTCTGAATCCGGCGGTGAAACCTGGAAAATCGAGATCGAGGATATACCGGATGTCTTGGAGGCGAAGATAATCATCTCGAATCCAAGTTCGCTACCTGCCAATTTATCTACAATCCCGCCTCAAGATTCCTTATCATCCGCCAAATATCTTGCCAAGTGCATTGCCATCACCGACAGTTCGCCGACCGAAGCAAGCGGCACCGAAGCTCCAGCAGAACAACAAGAATCTACGACTTACATCTTCCCACCGCGAGAGCCTGATAGCTTCTCGGTTTCCGCTTTTGTGACCGGACAACATACTTTGTCAAGCCCATCAACCAAACGTGTGTTGTCTATTATCCTTCTCATTTCATAAATACGATATTGATTGGATCTTCTAGATAACATATATCTACAATCGACAACGCATGCAGGCTCAGAACCAGCACAGTTGCTTGGGCCATACCTGGAGGCATTGTCGCCTTCGGCTCCAGATCTCGCTGTGTTCTTCGTAGAGCAAGTGGGGACACAAGCAGATAAACAACCTCTTCACCCATCAATCATTCCCATTCATCGGCCTTCAGAACAGCGGTGGACGGAGATTGGAGATGCTCTCACTTTGGAAGCTGAGCGCGTGTTCCGCGAAGCTATGAGATTTTTGAAAAGAAGCGAGGAGGACCTGAGCCAAGGGATGTGGCCTGCTGTGGAAGCCACGGAGGAAGAAGAAGAAGAAGATATATAATCACATATATTCTGTACTACATTTTTTTCGAGGCATCGAGCTACTTGTGCATCTATTCAAACCTAGTCTGCTAATGCAAGCTGTGGCCAGGGTTCAGCGCTCAGCACGCGATCGCCGCAGCGCGCCAGGCTCATTTCAAGGCTTGCCATGCCGGCCTTCTCAGGCATCTACAACTACTACTCGAACACTCATGCCATCAAAGACAGCACCTTATGGGACCTGGTCCTCGCCGATAACGGCTGATCTCCTCACTCAGAAGGTTCGTTGGTAAACGGGCTGCATATTCCATGTTGATCTTAGCTGATCTCTTGTTCACTACCTAGGCGATCCAGATCAGCGAGAGCCTTGTCGATGCTGAGCCTCTCAGTGGTACTACTGGCATCTATCATGTTGAAGGACGCCCTTCTGAAGGAGGCAGAGCCGTCCTTGTTGATTCTATCGTGGGCAAAGACGTGTTCGGCAAGACCTACGCTTCGAGGTACGCCAGTTGTGCAGTGATTCTGCTTGGTAGGAGCCATGCTGATAAGCCTGAAGGACTGGCGTGCAAGAGTACGGAGGTGCATCATCTTTTGTCTATAAGGGCGTTGTATATTTCTCCAACATCAGTGATGGGAGAGTATATCAGATCGCCAGTCCTGGTGCTGAACCTATCGCCGTTACGCCAGGTACGTAAACTATCCCATAGCATCTAATGTCGTCTTAAGCTGGATCTTGCTGTTCCTCAGAGAATGAGAACTACCGCTACGCAGATCTTTCGGCGCATCCACAACAATCTCATCTTCTCGTTGCCATCCTCGAAGACCACACAAAGCCTCTCCCCGCCGATGTCGTGACGTCCCTCGTCATCATCAACACTAAAACCAAAAGCCTCACTACCCTTGCAAGTGGCGCCGACTTTTACTCTTCGGCGACATTCAGCCCCGATGGCAAGCATGTCTCTTGGATCCAATGGTGGCACCCAGATATGCCCTGGGAAGGCGCAGAGCTGATCGTGGCACCCGTCAAAGCATCAGCGGATACCATTTCACTGGAATCCTCAGTTCCGTCTCCTGTAGCGGGGCACAAGCAGACCGAGGTCGCTCAGCAGCCCACCTGGATCTCAAACGATACCATTCTGTTCCTTTCAGATGTCTCTGGATTCTTGAATCCTTTCGTGTACACTATCGGCTCTTCCCCTAAAGCCGTACTGAAAAAGCCCATCGATGAAGATTTCGGCGAGCCTGCGTGGCAGCTCGGCGGATCGTCCTTCGCTGTTCTGCCTGGCAATCACATCGCAGCGGTGTCAATCCGAGGAGGTCGAGCGAATCTCAACCTCATTGACCTTTCATCGGGAGCGATTGTCGATCTGATCACTCCTTATGTGGAGATACGAGGAATCCGAACCGTTGCTAACAGTAGCACAGTTGTCTTCATTGGGATGAAGTCAGATGAAGCTCTGTCTTACGTCTCTCTGGATATAGACGTAGGCGCGAAGACTGCAAATGCCAAGACTCTCAAAGCAACGTCTAACATCGCTTCGACTTTGCCTTCCGGTATCGTCTCAGTCGCAAAGCCTTACACCTTCAAGAATCCGACCGTTCACGTTGTCTTCTATCCGCCTACAAATCCCGAATACGTTGGACCCACGGACGAGAAACCCCCTGTCGTAGTGCATATCCACGGTGGCCCTACCGGAAGGACTCCATCTGGATTAACATGGACCACTCAATATTTTACCAGTCGAGGTTATGCATGGTTGGACGTCAACTATGGCGGGTCTTCAGGTTACGGACGACAGTATATGTAAGCATCGGGTTTCTCACTACGAGATGTGTTCTAAGTTCTTGCGATCAGTGAACGTCTTGCCGGCCAATGGGGCGTCGTTGACGTTGATGATACTGTCGAGGCTGTGAAGCAGCTCGCAAAAGAGAATCTCATCGATCCAGCCCGCGCCTTCATCCGTGGAGGTTCTGCAGGTGGCTACACAGTCTTGGCATCTCTCGTCAAATATCCCACTTTCTTCGCTGCCGGAACCTCCTCATACGGCGTATCGGACTTGAAGCTTTTATCGGAAGACACCCATAAATTCGAGTCTCGATATTTGGACAAGCTTGTTGGTGGGACGTATCAAGAGAAACCTGAGTTATACGAAGAAAGATCGCCCGTGCATCATGCGGAAAAGATTGAAAGCCCTTTATTGGTGAGCGTATAATGTTCTGACTCGGAGTCGAAAATCATGGCTGATCGGGCTTTGCTAGATTTTGCAAGGCTCCATCGATAAAGTGGTTCCTCCTTCTCAGGCGGAGGCTATTCTGGAGAAGATTGAGAAAAATCATGGGAAGGTCAAATACATTGTATTCGAAGGCGAAGGACACGGTTGGAGAAAGGCAGAGAATATCAAGAGGTCGCTGGAGGAAGAGTTAGCCTGGTATCATGAAGTGGTAGTTGCGGGAAAGTAAACACGCCTCAGACAAGAAGATCCACTGAACAAAAGATGTAAAAATTACTCCAAGAATTCCAGTTTTCTGTTTACGACTTCGAAAAACTCAGGCTGGCGATGCCACCATAATTTGATGGTGCATTTGGATCCAATAACAGAGTAAACTTGAAAGGCTCGCGCGAACGAGGATATTCACGGGCACCTCTGAATAAGCTGGCCGAATTATTAGGTAGACCCAGGGAGCGAACGTCGAAAAGCAGCTCGAAAAGTTGGTCGAACTTGAACGGCCCGACCGTGACGACGCGACGTGACCGTGACAAAGGTTCCATAGGACAGCTTCAAGTTGAGGCTTGGCTTGAGGAGCCACCCAAAACCGACTCCGGAACCACAGCAGTGCAGCACACCTGAGACCTCTAGCTGGGCCGAAGTATAGACACACCAGTCGTTGAATTATGTCTCAACCTCCCAAGATGTCCAAATTATCTGACATCTGCACCGAATTTGAGATGAGGCTTGCGGACGAACTTGCGGACGAAATGTGAGTCGTATTGCATTCCCTTGATACTTCCCAAAGCTGATCTTCGAAACCTTTTGAACGCGTAGACAACAGGCAAAACTCGGTGAGGCCCGACTCAGCGACTCAGAACACTGTCCGCATGACCGTGAGCCACACTTTACAGCGACTTTCTTCCTACTACTGACCGCGGATCCTCCATTTCCCCCCCCTCTCTTCAGACCTGCGCGAAATCGAACACAGGCTGGCCCGTTCGATGCTCTTCCTGAAGGCACGCCAAAATGCATGCACTTGCATAGGCAAACTTTCCGACGAGCTTGTTGTCGAGGTCATGCAATACTGCATGCTCTATGAACACTCACAGCCGACCTTCCGACTTCCTTCAGCTTTTGCACTGTGCGTACTCCCTTTTCAAAGTTTGGTAGTATGAGCTTGAACCGTGACATAGATGTGCAAAATGGAGGACAATTGCAATCAACTCCCCGAGTCTTTGGTCCATGATTGCACTCCCATCACCCCTCAACCTTGTGAAGCTCTTCCAAGGGCGAAGTGGAACCTGCCTTCTTCACGTACGCATCAACAACAAAAATTTCATCGGAAACAGTATGGAGAGCCGCCAACTGGGTGACCGTTTCCGCTACCTCATCCCCCGGATCGCGAACCTTCGGATAGACTGGGAAAATGACGACCCTAACTCTCAGTCATTCAGCCAGTTCATCGACGAGCACATTGGGAGAAAAGTATTTAGCTCACTCAAAGTCTTGAGTATGAACGATCCTCGCGTACAAGGCGAAAGTGAGGCGTTGACCACTCCGGCACTCCGTGAATTTCATTTCCATGGTCCCCCATCACACGTTCTCCGCGTTTCTGTGACTCATCTCGTCACTCTATATTATTCCTGGGCATCCATGACGGTTGAGCAAGTTCTCGACCTCTTGGTCGAGTTTCCTCTCCTGGAGCACTGCCATATACAGAATTCTCGCCCAATATTTTCTGCACCCCCCAGGAATGATCGTCTCCCGACGTCGTTGAACAGGTTGAAAAGCCTTTCTATCAACGTTTTCCATGTCTCCAACATGCGTGCCATTCTGAAATATCTTAATTATCCTGCCTCCGCCAATCTCTCAATAGAGACTCTACTTGATCCAGCTGGAGATACAGTGACATCTGTCGGATTTGTTGAATTTGTGAAATCTTTGCTCCCGACAAATTTCGATGAGATGGCCACGCTCTGGGACTTCGGACGGGTCGTCTACACTTTCGCACCGGTTGACAAATCGATCAGTCGATTAGAGATTGGGTTCCGGCTTGATGTCGATGCAAAAGTCGAAATCAGGGGTTGTCACCTATTCATTAATTCCGAGGCTACCAGGAACGTCTCTCGAATGCACCTCCGCGCTCGGACGCTAGGTAACACGCGATGGCAGATCGAAGTGCTTCGAAATCTGCCCCTGTTGACCCACATCCGTCTTGGCGCGAGCGAAAATGACTTTGACAATTTCCTCACCGCGCTAGAGGAAACTCCCGACGTCGTGTGTCCCCTTCTCAGAAGTTTGGACTGCACTGGGACAGAATTCAACAATGCGCGCATGAAGCATTTCCTCAATTTCCGCCAGGAAATGGGAGTTGGTCTTCACGAACTCAAATTTACCAAAGGATGCTGTCAGCCTGATACAGACGGACTGTCTTCTCTGATCCCACAGCTGTACGAACTCGATCCTGAACCGGCGTCAACAGGCATACCATAGGACTGATGGCTGCTGGAATACTCGGGAGTTCTAGCGCTGGGCTGAGTGACGGATACTCGAGCTATGGGCTGCTTGGGAAATTCGCATGTCTAATCATAGCTTCATCTCTATTAAGATCGATATCTAATCATATTTCCCTGTACATATATCTGCATAATAAACCAACCTTATTAATGTTCAGCATGCTTCACTGGAAACTTGCGCAGGTAAGTCAATAATGCAAGTACGACGAGCTCATTCGCGGCATGATGATAGCAGAAAAATTCCACATTACAATCTCCACAAGGAGACAATCCGAAGGCACACTGCAAAAGACTCATGATTGAGCAAACGAAAAAAGAACAACAACAATTTACCGAAGCTGCAACTACTAACGGACCAAAAAGAGTTGTTTGTCAATGTTTCAAAATGCGCATTTCGAATGGCTAGGGGAGTGGATTTAGCCAAGCCCCTAGCAGGGACTGGGCTTGGGAATATGGACAGAGCGAACAAATAGTTTGTTTGGCCATGTTTACCAACGCCTTCAACTTCATCAATAAACTGGGTTTCCCTAGCCCCATCGGATGCTCCCAATAACTTTCGAGTCTAGACATCCTAAAAGGAAACAAGCGGAATCCTGAAGCCTCCAGTCTGACCCATCACATCATTCGGATCATATTTTTGCCGCACTCTCCCCAACGCCTCCAGATTTCCCCGATAAACATACTCCACAGGAACATCTTCCAAAGAAAGATTGAGATACTGAGCAACATCAGGAACAGTAGCGCCCTCCGCAAGCGCGACTTCCAGAAGAGTCTCCAATGTATTCTTCATAAGCGTGAGCCAGAATTCGTCGTCTTTCTCGTCGTCCCAAAGGAAATAGACTAGAAGGGGACCGAAACCTTTTCCTGCTTCGTGAGGCCATGCAGCGCCCGGAGCGGCTTTGTCGAAGATGTCGCTGCGGAATGGCCAGACGTCAATTAGTATATGTTTGCCTCCGTTGGTGCTTAGGAATTTGGACGCCAGCTATATATAGATGGACGAAATCAGAGTTTTCTACCTTCGTGCAATGCGGATACATACCTCAGCTTGCCTCGCGACCTCGTCTATGAGACCTTTCGTATAACGAGAGACCATGATGGATCCAAATCGGCCGCTACATAGAGACGTGTCAATTGCGCAATTTGATAGAAAGGCGCATACCTACCGAGCGTTCAACTCGCCTACGCCAAGCATCGGCTTCGAAGGTTTCGACGGTTTCAGTGCGTTCGCATTCCCAATAGCGTTGGATTGTAAAGCCGACGTTTGGAATACCAGCATCTGCAACATCTGGAGATTAAACCCAGATGCATTCGCTGGTGCTCCGGACGATGTAGATGTCTGCGGCTGAACAATTTGATAAGGGATCGACGAGATGGCGTTCACATCTTCGTATGACATTGGTCGGAGAGGTATCCCGTAATCCCAGTCGTCCGCCGGTTCAGTTCGACTGGGCATGATGTTTGCTGCATTGCTAAATGCACCTGCAGCCATGAAGGCCTGCTGTGCGCCCCAATTGGCTGGATCATTTCCCCAATCGCCGGGGATGAGCTTGCTGAACATTCGGAATGGAAGATTATCAGCGGGCGCGGGTGCATCAAAGACGCTCATGACGGTGATCGCCAGCTAGTTCCGCAACGCGTTAGCTCGTTGATTTCCGATACTCATATCGGGTGCACCTTTGGCTTTCCGAGACTCAGCGTCCACTTGAAAGCACAAACAATAGCTGCTTGAGGTCGCTTTTCAGTTTCTAGATATTCGACAATCGCGTTCTTCACTTCTTCGGCTTTGGACTCGGGGAATGAAAGGGATGCGCCCTGTAAGGAGCATTTTAATCGACGGATAAGACCAACTCCTGGACAGTGCTTACATAGGCGAGCGTTTGAGGATAAGTTTTCAGAGTCCACTGTGTCACAATCCCAAAGTTATTACCGCCTCCCTGCAACAAAGAACATGGTGAATGAGAAAGTATCCCAGTCGCCAGATCACCAAAAAACACAAACCCGCAAAGCATGGAACAAATCACGGAATTCTTCACTCTCGTCGCTCGCCTCCACAATCCGTCCATCAGGCAACACAACTCTAGTCTTCAAAACATTATCAATCCCCAACCCAAACTGATTAGTCTTCAACGAATATCCTCCTCCAAGCAACCACCCCGCAACGCCCACACCCTGCCCTGAAGCTCCACCAACTACATTTCTCTTGAACGGGGCCATGTATTTATATACTTGATCCCAGAGACATCCTGCGCCTATTTGGACTGTTTGATCCGATGAGTTGTAGTGCATTTTGTCGAGTCTGCTAAGGGCTATTTGGATGCCTTTTGTGGAGGAGAAAAGGGGCACCATGGAGTGTCCGCCACCTTTTACCTACGATGATGGAATTAATAAGATGAGAATGGGAAAAGGGGGGGAGGGACTAACTGCGAAGGGGACTTTGTATTTCCCGATCACTTTGATCTGGATATAATCAATTGATGATTCACTTGTACTGTCATGTTGAGGACACATACGATTTCGGCGAGAGCGGCTTCGGTGCCTGGTTGGATAGCGACATGTGCGACTTCACTGCTGCTATCGAGGAAATGTCGTACGGAATCTTTATACCCTTGACTTCCTATAGCCGTAACATTAATGTCAACCCATTGATGCACTAGTACTGGCAGGATACTAGATGACGTGCCTTCGACGAATAATTGGGTACCAGGATGTGCATCGCAGAGATCACGGAGCTCTTCGACGGCAGCCTCAATATTCTGTCAAACCATCAAAGACTTCACAAGGCATACAAAAAAACGGCCGACGTACCTCCATAGCTACGACACAAAGTCAATGATCCCGAGCACGTCGAATCCGCGATGCTTTATACCTATCCAGCCTCTCTTATTCATTTCCATCAGGTCCAGGAACACGGTCCATTCTTCAGACCGATATCTTTGTTCACATGTCCGAAAGTACTGGCACGTAAAGACGCTGCAAGAAGCCACGAAGGACGTTCCTGGCCTGAGCCTGAATGCCGCACGTGTAGGTTGAACATGGGCTGTGAATGTCATGGACAAATAAGTAAGACATTTGACGCTCTGTTAATAGGATGGACTTGAGATGACACAGTTCGTCGAGATCGTCGAGGGGATTATAGTAGGATGGACATTGAATAAAATGTCGAGAGCGGCGGGGAGTGCTTGGACTGCTTACGTAAACTTCGTCGACGCTCGGGCTCAAAAAAACTGTGCCTGGAAATGTGCTATTTCCGATTACTTCTATAGAGCCGGCATAGATTTCTCGACTCGCATACCGTCTAAGATGTTCGATTGCAATGACATTAATTATCTAAGTATATACAATACATTTTACTTTCTCTTCACTTCTATATTCTGCGCATACGACGACTTTAACCTGACATATACAAAGCAGGCCCAGCAACAATATGCGGATTCACCATCGAGAGGTTAAAGGGCGTCACGTAAAGGTTCGTATCAGTGATAGCGACGAACATCGTCCCATTAACGATTGGAGCCGTCCCATTCCCGAAAACGAAGCCTTCAGGCTGGGTAGTTGTCCCGGTTGTACCGTTGACGTTTTCGAGAGGGGTGTAGGTGGTGTTTAATTGGGAGATCCAGATTGCGTACTATTAAATGTGTGAGGTTAGTGGGGGGAGAGGAGAGAGGGGAAGGGAAGTACCTTTCCGGGTCCGGCGGTTGTGTTGGTTGTGTAGGATTGGTTGTAGCCTACTTTCTTGCCAGGGAGTTCCCATGATAAGTCGATGGTACGGCCGGGGGATGATAGAGGGATGGATCGGTTGTGGGTGATGGCGGGGAGAGTGTTGTTTCCGATCGTCGAAGAATTGCTCAAAGCAACGTATGAAGGGTTATTCTGCCAACCAATAAGCCGCGAACTTCGGAAGACACAGAATACTCACGGTGATGTTCAAAGCCGGGAAATTCTGCCACTCAATCCTCGGATTCTCGGCCGGACAAGTAACAAGATACGGCGCCAAAAGCGTCCACGCCATACTCTGCGTAACCCCCGTCTCAAACCATACAGGCATAGGGAACAATCCCTCAAACTGCCTAAAAATCATCTGTTGACGAGCTTCCGTCGAGATACTCTGCAACAACAATTCAGCAGCAGGTCGAGAATTTAAATGCTCTAAGAAGCCGTAGACGCCTGATTCGCCGAATCGGGTGATTTGGATACATGTATCGACGAATTCGCGGACGGTGTTGAAGGAGTATTTGTAGGTGCATTGTTTGGCGGCGGCGTCTGGGAGTCAGGAGTTAGGGAGCTATCAAGTAGAACAAGGAGATGGGGGCGTACGACCGAGGATGTTGGTGATTAGCTTTGCGTGTCCGACTTCTTGGTCTGCCATGTATTCGATTAAGAAGCGGTCTTCGGCACCTAGTCCTGCAGCCTCAAAGTCTGCGACGGAAAACTTTGCGAGACCATAGTGGAAGAGGTCGAGCTCTATCCACTCCTGGTTCAAGGCAAGGTTCTGTGGCCCGAATATAAGCTCAGGGAGGTTTGACATCTGAGGAAGTACTCACTAATGATTGAAAGTCAAAGTCACTGAGCGGCGCATATTGGAAAGGCGTCGAGTTGGTTCCTAAGCCACCCTGGGGAGTATAGGGAGCGACCATAGGAGGTGGAGGAGCTGCGAGTACTGAAGCTGAGAGAGCGAGCGCTCCTAAGGACGCGAGAGAGAACATTGAAAAAGATACAAAGGGGGCTTAGATTGAACCACAATTTTTCGACCTTCTTATACTACCCAGTACTAGTGGAGCAGGCTCAACATTATCGACAGTCAAACGTTCATGAAGTAGTAGGAGAATGGAATATCCCTATAGGTTTTGGTGGCTGCGATGCAAAGATGACGTTTTTGACCGCAAGTGGAAAAAGCCAGTCCTAATTGATGTCATCCAAGTAAGGAAAATCTATTAGAGCCATAGACGGAGCACGATCGATCGAGCGGGAATAGTTGAGGAGGTCGATGGTCGGGCTCGAGTGCGAACGGAATCGAGGGGCTCGGACGAAGCTTCATCCACATAAAATGTAATCCAAGAAGATCCATGGGTAGAATATTCAACGCCGCCAAGTATTCAAGTCATAATATTTCGAACAGGTAAACAGCCAGAGTTCATTGCATACGACGAGAGGGTGGCTCACAAAATTGCTCTGTTCATCGGTCGACTCGTGTCACGAGTGATCCACGAGCCTGTTTGATCATTCCCGCCTTAGGCATTCTTCTGAATCTCGAGGCATTAGGGAGTCGTCAGAGTCGTCCAATAGTCAGCACCGGAGAGGAGCCAGGCTCGACATGTCTGCAGAACTGTTCTGAGAACAGGAGAAGGACCATCGCTCTCAGCAACTCCGCCGGAACGACTTTGAGACGTCGAGAGCGCTAGGCAATCCTTGAATATATCATCATGTATACGCTATTCCACATCTGGATGTAACAATCCACATTGCTCTCTACCAAAACGTGTCCAATTCTGAAGAGCTCCTCAAACGCATCATCGCTGCGTCGACTCTCGAAGGAGATGAAGGAGATCGAGAGCGGGCATTGCTGAACTATGCATTCGTGGATCCTACGCTCGTGTGTTCTACTTCTTTCAGTCTAGGTCAGAGACATCGCTAATTATAAAGTCGCTGTTAGGTGACGAGTCTGACTCAGTTGCAGACTGCTGTCGATCATGCTCTCCTCTCATCGACTCAATCGAATCTACGCACTAAAACTGTCCATTCGGAAATCATATATATCCTAAATCCTACCAATAACGTTCGGTACCCAATTCACGTCTGCGTTGCTCGAATGAAACGCTTATATGGGGTTTCAGATAATGGAAGCTCTTCGAAGATTCGGTGTATCCAAATCGACACGATCGCTCATTCTCATTCGAGTCAATGAACGACCACCACATCTTTCAATCGAGGAACTTGAGACCGCGATGAATGATCTCGTGAATGGAGAGCCTGTAGAGCTTGATCGGTTGTCTGCGGTGACAGACTGGGCCGCTGTACGCAAGGTGCGTCTCCTATCACTATCGCCCGATGCATATGCTGATGGAATCCCCTTAGATGTACAAGCTCAACGGTGATGTTGTCCTTGCAGGTGTGAAAGGAGATGAAGAAAAGAGGATTGTCAATGAGCTGGTGGTCGCCACCAAGAGTGTCGCGGCGTAGAGCATCTGCAGAGTCGACTCGGAGGCCGTGTACGACACTTGCTATTGACGAACGGACTTCGTCCAATATAGTTCCTGTGGGAACATATGCCAGTTTGAGAGCTGTGCTTCTACTTCCACCAGTCGAGGTACAATATCGTGGGGTAGAATGACGGCCTCACAGTACTGCACCTCTGCCCGGTCGAGTTTGCTTCCCAAATTTGTAAATATATATAGCCAAAATCTGGCAGAGTCCGAAGAGAAATGTGACGCTCAGTGAAATATCGAACTCGCTGGATGTGGCTAGGGTAACCCCATAAACCACCGGCGACCCGAATTCTGTACATCTAAAGTGTATCGTGACTATAATCCACCCAATTCACAGCTCCTCAGATCATATAGGGGAGCCACTAGTGGGAGGAAGAAACGGCAGAGAAAGCAATGCGGCAGAGAGAGTTCGAGCGACCGAAGCCACAAGACCTTGATCTCACACCCCATCGCTCCTCGTCGATAGAAAGCTGCAGCAAAAAGTGAGTCCATCACCGTCACAACGTCGTCGACAGCCTCGCCGCGCCTGATGTCCCACATTTCCACCCAGTTTTTAGTGCCGGGCGCTCCCATGAACAGGCATGCTTCATGAGGTGGAACAGTTTGCGTGTTTACCTTGCCGAGTGACTGCCAACGACGCCGTGGGTGGAAGAAACTCTAGAGCAGAAGGTGAGATATCCGTCGCCGTCGCCAGCCTCGCCACACCTGATGTCCCACAATATCACCCAGTTTTTAGTGCCGGGCGCTCCCATGGACAGGCAGGCTCCATGAGGTGGAGACAGTTTGCGTGTTTACCTTATCGAGTCACTGACAACGGCGCCGGGAGAGGTAGTAGAGGAAGCGATGGGGCAGAGAGAGTTCCAGCGACCGAAGCCCCAGGACCTCGATCTCCACCCCATCGCTCCTCGTTGTTGCTGCTGCAATAAAACGTCAGATCATCACCGTCACAACGTCGCCGACAGCCTCGCCGCGCCTGATGTCCTACAATGTCACCCAGTTTTTAGTGCCGGGTGCTCCCATGGACAGGCAGGCTCCATGGGGTCGAACAGTTTGCGTGTTTACCTTGCCGAGTGACTGTCAACGAC
>KV428278.1:0-28945 GCA_001632355.1 Sistotremastrum suecicum HHB10207 ss-3
GTGTTAGGAACCGAAGTCTGGTCAGAAGTCTGACCCCTGGTCCGACACGGAAAGCGCCTCTGTATTTCGATCTACTTGATAGGCGGATTGTGTCAGTCTTTACAAGCATGAGGTCGTGTGTCTTTACCTGAGAAACCCTTGATGTAGAGGGAACAGCGACGCATTCGTATACTTGGCAGGCAGAGCCCTTCATCCAACGAGAAATGTACGCGCGCCATGCAACGTTCATGATTGGAATGAAACGGTCCGCGCGAAGCTTAAAGCTCCGAGCGTTGTAGGAGGCAGCACGGCGGGACGGTGATCACGACGGGGAACCGTGGTCCATTAGCAAAGAAGAGGCAAGAGTTCAAGTTCAGTATGCATAGCAAGAAAGAGGGGAGAAACTCACGATGCGCTGTTTCGTGGGCGCAATTCTGACATTGTGCTTGCCGGCAGCCAAACGTACCTCGTATCACCTTTACTGAAAACCAGCACGACCCTCGCCGCGTAGTGGGGGATGCGGGTAGCCCGTCCACAACAGTAGCCCTGTTGCCGTGTTTCAAAACAGTCGCACCCATTCGAAAACCAGGTCCGCGGGCGAGGATGGCAGTACAAGAGGTCATTGTCCATAGGAGCTTTGACCGTAGTGGGAGAGGGAGAGAATGGAGAGTAAGTTCCGATAGTGCGCCGTTCTTTTATGGACGTTTGCTTCGGACTTCAAGGCGTGGATTGAAAGCTGGCTGTCTTGGAATTTTCTGCGCGAGACGAGAGGAAACCGAGACCGATGTGGCTGACAGTGACTGTGTAGTGGTGAAAAGGACCAAAAGGAAATACACCGTTGCCGACACAAGGGTTGACAGAATATTCTTGATATCTTGACGACGGCTTAGACGAAGCAGAGACCCTTGTAGACGACCGCCAAAGAGGATGGAATGCTGCAGAGGACGAAAGCTAGGACGAGGGGAGGAGGCTAAGCGCTCATATTCGAACTCAGACACTAGACTGCTTTCATACTGCTTTATCGTAGGCAACGCTTTCTGCGCTCCCTTCAACGTGCTTATGCTGGCAACCTCTCTTTCTGGCAACGTCTGATGCACAGCCCTGAGCTTGAATCTTAATCCACGCTCGAACTCCGAAGGAAATTCTTCAAAAGAACGGCGCGCTATCGGAACTTGCTCTCCATTCTCTCCCTCTCCCACTATGGTCAAAGCTCCTATGGACAGTGACTGCTTGTGTTGCCACCCTCTCCCGCGGACCTGGTTTTCGAATGGGTGCGACTGTTTTGAAACACGGCAACAGGGTTACTGTTGTGGACGGGCTACCCGCATCCCCCAATACGCGGCGAGGGTCGTGCTGCTTTGATTTGATGTAAGGTATGGTGTTGCTGTTGTCAGGTATGTTGGGCGTGGTGGTCGATCTCAGAGACCTTGCTTCGAGTAACTGGTACGCTATGTCATTTTCTCTCGATGTACCTCACTCTGACACGTCTTTCTTAGGCCTACGAGCGTCGTGCGACTGGCTTTTGCGACATCGTCTGCATCCGGCGGCACGAGTCAGGAGAAGTGCTCGCATGCATCCGGCGTCGCCCTCGTGCACCACGTTGCAAAGCATTCAAGATTTTTTGATCCGGGGACGAACAGGACTGTCATAGACATCGTCCAAGATAACCGTGCGTTCATCAAATTTATCGAATGAATTTATTCAAATATACTTGATTGCAGGATCAACGTATGGGAGATATGCAGCTGGAGCTGTGAAGGGATCCAGTCGAAGGAATACATGGATGGAATCTGAGCATGCAGAGAGAGGCGTAGAGAAAACGACGAATGCGAGTAATAGTAGAATTTATGTACGCGATGTGAGGAGCACACACAATGTCGGAACGAAGGCGACGATAGTGAGATAAAAAAATTGACGGATGTCATGAAGGAATTTCGAGTCGAGGTCTTCGAACACACATAAGAAGACATCGAACAGATGTCGCGAAGCATAGGTTCAGATTATATCGAGCCTGGAGACTGCATAACGATATAATTTGACGCGTCGTACACCGTTCAAATTTTCAGTCCCGTATGAACACCCATTGATATTCGTGACTGGATGCGAGAAATAAAATCGACTCAAGAGATAGCGTTTGATGATCGACAAGAGGTTCAGCTTTGACAGAACAATTGCTGTACAGACCGTGTTCGCCAGCGAAGGAACAACCATGAAAAGACTGCATCGAGAAAAGCCGTTATATGGGAGACGTTCATGCAAACGACTGGACAGTCGCAATTCCGCCAGAAGACACGTTGAAAGCGGAGATAACACTTGCTTTATTCGGCTGGCGGATCAGGTCTTCTACCAGGAGAGATGGGGAAAGATTTTGCCTCTGCATCGCAGGCAGAACCCTTGGACGCGACAATTCTCGAGGTTGCAATCGCGTTGATTGAGGACCTTGGTCATCTCCTTGCGATATTTTGCGCCATTCGATGAAGCCCCGCGAGCCATGAGCTAGAACGGTGTCGGGTCCCTGTAGAGATGTTAGTGATGTAGACAATCGATGACTCGGGAATGCTACGTACGGCGGGCGAATATGTGAGCGCGAAACCCAAATCACGACAGTGAGTATGTCTCTGATCGGCAAGATATGAAGGATGGGAACGCAACAACTAGACAGGGTATTCAGTACACAGGTCGGCAGAGGATGTGATGACCGTGATGGCGATCACAAGGTACGACTCACTTCTCAAATACGATGGTGATCAACTATCAGCTGCCGGAGAGTAGATTGAAGACCGTTCAGATGTTCATAGAGAAGCATCCGAGAGCAGAAAGGTATTGACTGTTCAACGACGGTGCAAGGAACTTTAGCACAGTCAGTATCAGGTCTGACAATCGAGCGGCGCAGATGCGCTCACCTGTTAAAAATAAAAGTGGATCTCGGAGACAGCATGCCTTACACCGAAAGAGGTGTTTCGCAAAAAAGGTCGAGAGCAGAGGCCGTCGAAGACTGCCGATCCGTTCCAGGAGCATGAATATTGGTATTGACGGGACTCTGTGATGACCGTCAGATGGAGAGCGAAGTGAGTCTCAGAGAAAGCTTACCGAGGCTGGAAATTAGAATCATAAATGGACCCACTAATGAGGCTGACTCTCTGTGGCACGATTTGGCTCGATGTCTGAATGTCGGTTGGTTGCAGTGCATCGCTCCTTAGCTTGATCAAGGTGGCACGAGTAACCAGGACGTGATTCCACGCATAGCCTCTTCTTTCAACTCTTCTTTCAAAGATGTTCGCTCCAGTTGTTACGTTCCAAAAGCATCCAAGTCGGCATCGGGGAAACTCTTGAGTGATCATTAGATGGAGAGCGGATCGAGTTGTAAAGAGAAGCGTACCGAGGTTAATAGCATTAATATCCATCATTGACTCCAAGACCGAGCTGACTCCCGTGGCACGGTTCTTCGTTCTGTCGGCTGCCGTGTATCGTCATCTCTTCTTAATTATGGTGGCATCAGACACGAGAATGTAACCTCATGTAGAGCTCGTTTTCTCGGAGACGTTGAACCGCGTCGGCACGAAGCTTTGAGAAGCTTAATTACAGTGATAGTCGAGCTAAGAACATCGTTAGACTGGCTCTTAAGCTTGAATACAGGTTATCACGCACCAATGAATACTTGGCCAGTGGTTTTACCCGACCGTCCAACTCTTCCAGAGATAGGTATTTGAGGCACTCCTATGGCACCCTATAGAGTCTTGTAGGAGCAAAGAAGTGTTGAGTCAAAGCGAGGTGTGGTCTGAGAACATCGCCTACAGTGTCAGAGATTTCCGAAAGATAAAAAATGATATCGCCTACAAAACGAACAAGAGAGAGAGCAACCTTAGCAGTAGCCTAAATCGTCGTTCGCCAGAGGGAGGGAGAGAACAGAGAGATTCGTGGATACTGAGGTCGTCGACGTCGACGTTCAGGCTGCGTTTCGGCGCTAAAAGCCGCCTCTTACTCGAGTGCACTCCATCGCTCTGCAACCGGCCTGATCTACAAGAACATTCGCGCCTACACAGGACCCATATCTGTCAGATCTTTATATGCAAGAATGCTGTCGTTGAACCGGAGTTCACCCCGAAACTTTCAAGAAACTGACTCCTGAATATCGTGCTCGGCGGCAAGACTATTTCTCATCGCGAGCAATCTTAGGAATTGAGGATTTTCTTTAGATGTCTGGTGCGTGCCCTAGGATGTCTATTGCAATGACTGTCACTCAGTGTGCGCCAGCATATGATTCTGAGCGGTCAATAATTGCATCTCATCCGCCTTAGTCGACATTGAGTGAGTCTTTCCTTGCGTTCGAGACGGACGGAGCTACGTTATGATGTCATCATAGGCCAATTGACTATCTATGGTACGCTGTGACCTTTGTGTATATCAAAGTCTCTACTGACCGTTTTTTCAGGATGATGTCGTTGGACGCATTGGTGGCTTCATTAGTGACAGTCCCGGTATCCTGAATGAACTCTGGAGAGGCGAGGCTATCAAATCCGTACGTTTGCCTCGCTTCAACACCACTTGGGATGCTATTGCTCGTTTCTTGATTGCCGATGACGACAAACGACTCTCCAGCGTCCAGCTTGACTACTTCCTTGACAATTGATTCTCTCTCTCGGGTAGCTGGATCATCATCTCGGCAGACAGCCCATTCTGATGGTGCGGTCAATGAGATCTGCTGCCTCTTATAATGGCTTCGTCGTCCTCTATATGTCGTGAAACTACGACTTCACATGTAGGCTCGGCTGCTTGCACTGGCTCGACCCATGTGAGTGACGTCGATTCAATGAGTTGCATTCAGCGGAACTCTCATTTGTCCTCTAGGTTTGACTACTAGTATCTATCTGTCGATTTTATGATGAGACGTGCGGCTCCCTCGGCGTGCAATTAATTATTTCATGAATTACTTTCTTCTTCAGCCGGAAATCACGCATCAGCATCGCTCATTCGATCGTGGTCGCCAAACTTCGCGGTCGAGAGAAGGCACGGATGCTCGGAGTTCATGTCGTCTCAAACTGTAAACCGTCTAGTTTTCTTTTCGTTTGATCTAATGGTGTTCTATAATCTCTACTTATATGCAAATGGACGTCGATCATTCACATCTCCCTTGACAATCATTGATACATGCGAGCTCATTCGTTGTCCGGCTGCGGGAAGATGATCGCCCCTGTATCGAAGTAGATGCGAGCTCAGGCAACTGAATTTGGTCAAGTGAAGCTGGTCGATCTGGGTTGACGGACTGTCAAAGATAAGATACCGCGAGAAAAGTAAAAACTTACGGTTTGGCGAGGAGAAGCAAGGAGCATTTCGGTGACGAATGAGGTACAGGGATGTACGCCATGAGAGGAAGAAGCAGGCTAAGGGAAAGAAACTGTTAGCGGAGGACACAGAGCATTGAAAGCAGGGCTCGCCTTGCTATGATGTTGAGAGAATGCTTGACGATCCTAAGGATATTCGTTCGAAGTGAGTGCACATTCCCGACTGCATCCAGATATGCCCAGGATTTGATGCACGCTCCGAAGAACAACCAGCGGGCGAGGCAAGAGCTCGAACAGGAGACTGGTCCCGTCGTTTAGGCGGGCGATCTGTGATGTGTCACGGCAACGGTTAAGGAAGTGAAGATATGCTTTTAAGAGAGAAGCTTACATGAGAGGACAGCCGCGATCCGCAAGATGGATAAACATCCTGATGTAAATTAGCCGCAAATCAAAATAAGAATGAAGTGTCAGGAGGCAACTTACCGTGAAGAACAGGGGTGACGGAGAACTCCATCGACAAAAATCTTACCTCTGGCAATCATGCCAGTCAAGCGCACTTCCACACATTTCCAGCGGTCGCTCGAATGTCGGATCGGATGCAGTGCCTGGCTATGTACCGGGGATGTAAGGTCCGTACAAAGAATGACATCATTTCCGAAATATCCGACGGACATATCATATGTTCGACCGACATACCCTGAACTTCTTTCAACATGGGCGCTCGCATATCTCCGAAGAGTCCCACGATGAACTGTGATGGACCCTATGGTTCTTACTTCTTAGAACAGAAGCTTCCATCGGCATGTCGGCGGAAGCGCCTCTTTGTATTTGTTGTAGTCTAATTGTAACTGGCTTCCGCTTTGTACCTGACCACCTCAACGTCCTCGCTGTCGCTGCGCTCGACGACTCTATCCTTTCACTGTCAAATGCATTACAATTGTCAAGCATATTAGACTGTTTGAAGACTATTCAGCCCGTTTTACCACCCAAATACCTGTGTTCCGCTTTGTGTTTGAATCGAGTGCAACGTTGCGCAAACAAGTCGTGTTTTCTGTACTTGGCCGCTCATTGTTCGCTATTCGATCTTGGCTCATTGATCTCTGTTCGATCCGCCGGCGCTTTAAACCACGTGGGAGCTGTACAACGCTCATCAGCTCTTTTTGAACATGAGACCGACTCGTGTTCAAATTATGTCCATCTTGAACTGTGTTCCATGCTGTCATTGCCTTCGAACTTAGCTCTGCTTAATAAACTCTTTGTCACCAGCTCTCTATGTCCTCTGGGCGATATTGCCTCGCTTTTTGGGCTGATTGTATCTGCGCTGACACCGCTGGTTTTTTTCCCTCGTGCTTCAGCCATGTCTCTGTTTGAACATGCTTCAATATCCCACGAGATACTGCCACGCGTTCCCACTCAAGCATCTGTCAAGAAGTCCTGATTATATTTACTTGGCGATATTGTGATTATGGGTTCTGTCTCAAAATCGAAATGCTCGCTCTCTGCGGTGTTACATCGTGTATTCAACGCTCCGTGTCTCTCGCAAAATCTGGCCTATGATATCATATGTGACGCTGGTTCTTTGATACCTAACGACTGACATATGTCTCCGGACCGCTATTCCGCCTCTGCAACACTTCCTGGCTTTCTCTGTGTGCGACATGAAGTCAATGCAGCCATGGTGGGACGAGCGTCGTTTGGATGTCACAGTCGGTTTGGGCTCTTAATCAACGTTTCAATCAATGATAAATGCGCCACAGGTACCCATATCAAAATTGGGATGTCCTGAAGACCAGCTGCGGTCGATTCAAGATATCTATTCGGCACGACAACATTTCGCTATGGTTTCGGATTCTACCTCTGCACATGGCCGAGCTCTCCGGATCCTTGAAACCCACGGGATTGATCTGACAAATGAAGGAAACCTAGAGAAGAAGTGGACAGTGGTTCATCGAAGTCATTCAAAGAATTCCGCAGGGATCAGAACAGAGAGGGTGTTGTATCAATGGTATACTCCGTACTTGCTGTTCTATCCATACAACATAATAACATTTCAATTCCCAAAGTCGATGTGGTTATGATACTCGTACGCGTGAGCTGAAGGAACGAAAGCCTCTCGTCAGCAGCGATACGCACATTGAAGCACCATCCAAAGCCCCTTGGCAAAGACGAGCCCCCTACGACTTTACAGGCTGTCATGCCCACATTGAGGTGACGTTTATCGCCAGTCCGCTTCAAGTCTTTCGAATCATCGGCATTCTTGTGCACAATGACGAGTGTCAGAACACGGTCATGACACGACTTCCCGCGGTACCATTACACGAGCATGTATACGAGGTTGCGGTTCAACAGCTCATGGATGGAGCTCGGTATGTAGATTCATTCCGCCAGATCGGAGACATTGCTCACCAAACTCTCGCATATGTTCTCAGCATCTCGAACATCAAACAGAAGAACCTTGAAATGATAAACGCTTGTAGCTATCGAGGGATGGACAACCCAACGACATCTCGGAATTATCGATATTTGCTGTTGACAACGGACTCCAGTCAGCTATATCAGCAATATTCATCTACGCTAGGTGTTCGGACATCAACACCTCCTGAACACAATGTTCATAACTGGATTTCGGTAGAGTCGCCAGAATATAAAATTGACATCGCAGCGGCAGTTTTTCACTATCAACCTCGAACGAAAGATAATGATCGCCTCATTGTCTGTATCGCCACTCCCGAGATGGTCGCAGCTACTTGGGCGTTAGCTCATCATAAACAGCTCGTCTTTGATGGGACCTTTGGTGTTTGCTCCTCTCGCCTCCTACTCTTCATTGCAATGGGCGTTGATAAAGAAGGAAAAGGAGTACCTCTTGCTTTATTTCTATTCTCGGCGCCTGGGGGGAATGCGGCATCGCACGCCGGATACAATACTGAAATTCTGACGAGTCTCCTTGCTGGTTGGCGCGACTATCTCAGCAAAGATTCCCCAGAGCCCTTCGAGCCATATATCGCGATCACTGATAGCGACACCAGAGAGCGAGCAGCTCTTGTAACCACATTCCCTTCGATCACTCTTTTACTATGCCGCTTCCATCTGCGTCAATCTTGGACAAACCAGCGCAAACAGATCTTGAAGAAAGTCAAAAATTCATACTGGCATTCGCAAGCGGTCACTCTGATACGTGAACTCGAACAGCAGTAAGTCCACAGCAATTTAAATCTCATACACGCAAAGTGTTAATATTTTGTGGACAGACTTATTCATACGAGCGATTTTAGTGCCGCAAAGCAGTTGCCTGAAGATCAGCGGATCCAGGCAACTGCTTTGTTAGTGCAGCCAGATCATGTAGCCCAGTCTAGGGCAATCTTGAAGCATATAGATTACCTTCATAAAACCTGGATGTCCGAGCCTCTGTGGAAAAGCTGGTCAACCTACGGTCGCCTGGAGGCATCTGCTCGACTCGGTATATCAGTTGATGGAGTGCTGCCAACAACCAATCATCTGGAGTCATTCAATGGTATACTGAAGCGCAAGCATATTCTTCAGTGGGAGAGGAGCGGTCGGCGGCTTCGTTTCGACTTCTTCATTTTCCTCCTAGTCAACCGGATAATGCCCGAGATATTCTCTCAGCAGCGAGCCAAGGAAAGCTATGTGGAATGGCTTTCAGATCGGTTTGCTGATGCTGCTGGAGGGGCCAGATTGACACGGAATATGCACGTGGATGCTGCACCTCGTCATTCGGTCCCTGGAATATCGCTTGCGTGGTGGTCACCTGACACTAAGCGAGACTCTCTTGCCCAAGCCTTGTTCGAATTGCACCCCCCTCGAGTCATCATTCACAAACCCTACGATCAACCCACTATCACGTCGCACTGTCTATCGTCTCGAAATAACCCGGGAGACGCTAATCAATTAATCTACCATTTGATGATCCACGTGTCGGGTTGGGCAACGTGTACCTGTCTCGACTTCACCGTAACAAGATCTGGGGCATGCAAGCATTTACGCGCTCTCAGGTTGTTAGTTGAAGACTGGTGTCGGCAGAGAGTGATCACACAAACCTTCCAATTCCCTCGCACCTGGGAAGCAGCACAGAAAGTCCATTTGACAAATTGCGAGGCTTTTGGCAACAATTACCACCAAGTTGCATTGGGGTCCATGCATCAAGCTGGATTGCCGAGCTTGAATCCACGAGATCCAATCGCATCAATTGCGGAGCTGGATTTTCTGGCCGAGCCCAACTCGGCGGAACTTGAAGGCGATGCTTCTATAGGGACTCTTGATGATTCACAAGGTGAGAGCGAAGACGGGGAACTGCTAGTGGAGGCTGAGGAAGCGTTGAATCCTTGTGAAGCGGTGAGTCATTTGACCGAGTTTACTCTCAAGACGCCGCAGTGTTCTCATTTGATTGATCTCTTGCAGATGGAACCCAATCTAGAGCCATCGATTAGCAGTGACACGATCTTACCCGAGCCTTTGGCCCCGAAGACTCACCAGACTTTCTCAGACCCGTTGTCAGGTGCAATAGATCCCCCACCCCCGGCGACTTCATCGTCTGGCTCATCCATAGCCGAAAAAAATCGCTCCGCCATTCGCCATCAAGTCGTTGCAAAGACTAATCATGTTCTGACCCAAGCGCAGCGCAATCTCACAGAATTGTCAGGCCTACTTGACGAATTGGGCCAAGACATGTCAAATATTCAAGACCTCCCTCGATTCAAGGACTCACTGAGCGCCATCCTGCTCCAACTCAATAACGCTTCTCAGACGCAACCTGTACCAGAACAATCACAAGTACGTCATTCCTTCACAATCCTCAAAACTTTGAGCCATTTTGCGACATACTTGAACTCACGAGGAACTTTTGTTCAGAATTCCGATGTCCTGGCATTGTCGCCACAGCTTGCTAGTGCTGAAAGCAGCAAAAAGATCAGTGAGTATCTCTCGGGTCACGCTGCATTTGACAATAATGGATGGTCCAGGCCGAAGCACCCTCTTGGGCAAGCGCAAGAATCAAGATACGGTGTTGCGTGATATCAGGCCCCCCTCTCCCGAAAAGCGAAAACAACACCGGCATGATTCTCATGGCGTTTTCTGATATACAGTATAAGCCGGGATATTAAATTTGCGAATGCGGTGATTCGGAATCTTTTTCATCGAGGGTCGAAAAAGCGGCAGAAGGATTTGTATTTTTGTGTATAGATGCACCTCACATTCAAACTTAACCCGAACGAACCAATCAATGCTCATTGAGGACTACCTGTGACCTTACCTCGTCTCTGACCGCTCTCCAATACCATCTCAACATTTCACCGTGATCACGGTCATTTTGTGACAACACGGTCACAGCGCAGAGTGCGAATCAAACAAGTTTCCAACAAAGACGGAACATCGCCAAGCGACTGTCCGCGGTCTGGAAAGCTTGTATACAAATAGGACGATGCGGTATCAGGAGGCAACGAGAGACTGCAAGTGATCGCGATAGAAAGAATGCAGAATTGCGTCGCACACAAGTCGCCGAGGTCCTTTTGTTTACCAGAGGTGCACATTTCATTGCAACGCACGATTTGTCGTTGGGAGACACAATTGTACGATCTATGTGTCTACAAGAAATACAAGCTCAAGATATAGTACATTATACACGTAGTCGGCATGCGTTAATCTGCGGTAAGATCTACAATTTTGGCCTCTCCAATGCAACTAGGAACACTATCACTATTACTCTTCGTAAAGCACGGCGCGTGAGTGTTGATGTTGACTCGGGACATTACAAGATCACACTCTGAACACCGATCAAGAATCAACATAAGATCCCTCACACTTACGCCGTCTCCGAAGACCAGGTTGGTAAGGAGGATGTCGATGTTGGCAGGAATGGGTACCTCGGACATTGGTGTAAAGGCGGAGGTGATGTTATCGGGGAAATCCCAGAACCGCAGTTGGTGGCCGAAGTAACCTTCGCCAGGCAAATCTGATTCTTCAGTCAGCATGATAACGTATCTCAGGGAATGGCGCTTACAGCGTTCCGTAACAGGCAGGACCGGTTTCTTGTGCATCTCGAGGAAATGGGGTGATGGTCGCATCATCACCTCGATCTTATTTCCGCGTTCTTTTGCGCCTGTGTTTCTCGTCAGCACATGGATTAAGCATCAGATGAAATTAAGGACCAACCTTTGAAGATGTCATAGACCGCATCCGAAGCAGACTCCTTCTTCGGGAACTCGAATTTCGATTTGTCAGATGGTGTTGGATCACTAACGGGGGACGATATAGGCGTAGATGAGTCAGATCTAGTAATATCTGCATGAAGCACCATTAAATGGATGTTACTACGAAATAGATGGTTGACGTACCAAACGGATTTTGAGAGATAGGAGATGAATAGATTGACGAGTCCGAACGCCTCGACGAGCTTGCAAGCGCGTATGGAACTGCCACGGTTCAGGGACTGAGTCTATGTAGATGTGGCAATGTCGTATGAACACTTACCGGTCATAGCCTTTGAATCTCGAGACGACGATGACGACGACATAGAAGCAATCTCTGCTACGACAATGTAAGCAATGGTCAAAGTGGACAAGACAGAGGCTCACCTTCTCGATCTCGCAAAGCTCGAAGCTTTGCCTCAGCGGCATCGGAACGAAGGTCGGCCCTATGATGTTTGGTGTACAACCCTAGAATAAAATATGAAAATGACATGCGTTCGAGAGATGGAAACACATACCCGGTCGTAGTCCAGCTGAGACGGGATATTTTGCGAGTGTCAAGCCAACCATGTTGCGATAGTAGTCATTGAACCACCCTGCATACAAAATGAGTCCTGAAATTAAGATCTAGCAAGGAAAGAGAGACGTACAGACAGTTCCACAGGTGTTGCAAGACGCTTGAATCTTGCCGTAGTTTGGCTTATCGACCCCACGGACCTTGAAGAAACGATAATTGGGCTTGCGAGAGGGCTTCGGCGACAAGGAAGGCGACGGAGAAGGTGTGGACAGCTTTGCGTGGCAGGGGCATCTAGGAGGTTCGATATCGTGATGTTGACAGTACGTATCAAGATCGTCTGGGGCGACAAGCTTGTTTTCGTTATCGACAGGGCTAGAAAGACAATCGTCAACACTATCTCGACTGAATAATAGGCGAACGCAGGACTTACTATGGCCAGGTGGAGGCACCGTTCTCGTCAAAGGTCAACAAGTCTTGTGAGACAGCCATGAGAGCATGGGCTTCGTCGAAGACGGGGTCGAGAGGTGTCCCGTTGGATGGCGGTCGAATGATTCCGGAGTGAGAATGAGATCGATGAGGAGAGGGATAGTACGGATGAGGGGATTGATGGCGAGGGCTAGGAGAGCTGGGAGAGCGGGGCATTCTTGAGAGCGATGGAAAACGTGAGGGGAGGGGGAAGGTGGCGTGAACAGACGTGTCTTGTTTTCGAACAGACCTCTGCCCGTCTTTTGAAGACTTTGATAAGTGAAAAAAAGACAGAGAATAATCAAATACGAACAGGCGGCAACGAGAGCGACAGGCGCGCGTCAGTCATGCTTCTTGGGCGGGATGATCGTCGGGCGTTCTTGAAAGCCTGAAAGCTAAGGCAGAAGAGAAGAGAAGCAGGTGGAGGAGCAGGCACGATGTGCGACACTGGCTCAGGCACATGTCGCGCTGGCCAAAAGGGGAGACGCGCAAGAGCGGCCGGCAGAGGGGGCGTGGGAGAGGGCAAAGGGCGGCACGGAGCTAACGGGCAGGACTAATGGCAAAAGGGTTTTCAACATTACGTTATATGATGTCATACTTTGTACGGACCTAGCTTCCATGTACCGGAGCTGCTACCGGTTGTCGGTTACCATGAATTTCAACTCCGACAAGCCGCTTCTTCGCTAGCCGACTCTGCTTCCGAGCTGGCGATTTCAAGGTCCCCTCAGCTGGAAATACTGTCAATTAATGTCCTCTTCGATATTTCTCTATCTCAAGCTCTCGAAAATAAATTGTCGACTTTCAGACTGCGCCTCAAACCCCGCTGGAATTCTCTGCAAGCAATCCTCGGCTTTCGGATGCGTTCTCAGCACTCTCTTCCCCCTTCCACCACTACGACTGATTTCCAGCATCGGTCTCTTGTGCCAGCCTCTTCCTCGCAAAACTGGTATCGCCCACTTCACTCATACTGGACCCTATCGGGTATCCTATGAGTGTTGCCGGTCCTGCTCCCCCGTTATACCAACTCAGCAACACGGTAGTGTTGTGGATGGGCCGAGGAGCAGTAGCCAGAAATGTGTGGAATTGCGCTAGAGTTGGAAAGGTAAGAGTCTTGTTAATCCGGTGCTCGAACATGGTTCGCATGTAAGTCTCCCCTTGCTCTTCGTCGCTGTTTCCATTGATCCCCATCCACAGTGTGCTCGGTCCATCATCTTGCTTCAAAGTTCCATCGGTGCGCATATCTCTAACTCTCATTCCTTCTTCTACTGAATTCTTCACTCCGTTTTTGTAAGCAAAAGATAAGTACATTTCTTATGTTAGCCACTTCATCCGTTTTGCTGACACCGGTGACGTTAGGCACCGTCTTGTCCGACACCAAGCACGAGTCTGTGCGACAGGTAGAAAAGTAGTGGTTAACCAGGCAGTGCAGCCACACAAGGGGTTGATCAATTCCTTTATTTGCAACGACGATGCATGGCTATATTTTCGTCCAGCCATTATGGTCGGCTGTAGTGCATTTCCTTACTCTTTCAAATATATGTGTCGTACAGATACCATAAATGTGAAAGTTTTTGCGATTCCAAAGTACGCAGAACACTCCGAAATTAGATATCAGACGTAATTTCAAGTGTACAATAGATAAGTTGCTGCCAAGGCATAGGAGGCCAATGCGACAGATGAGACAATTGTAGCAGATAGCAATGACCTGGGATAATCGACAAAAAACTTGATTCTTTAGTCCAAAGAGACAAGAGCCAAGTTCAGTTGGACTTGAGATGCAGCCCTCAGATTCGATAGGCGCCGGCGTCAAAACTTGACCGACACAAAACGAAGATTAATAGAAGGCGACGCTGTTCTCATCGTAGGAGTTGACTGAACGTGGCAGAGTGAGCCGCGATCATCGTGAGGCCATCTGGCTCCTGTCCAATTTTCCTCGCGATCAAGTGCCGAAGGAGAATACGTCGAGGTGGAGATGACAAAGCTGAAATCTATGATAGCAACTAGGATCCATCGGAACAGATTTAAGCCGCGTGTCAACAGAGCAGATTTTAAAGAACTCCGAGAAGTATTGATCGAGGACGAAAGAGATTGCACGCGCGTAGAAAAGCCGGATGATAATATCCTCAGGAGAGACGATACGGAAGAAAGTAGCGATTCTGATAGTCTCAACTGATGTCAGCATGTGCACATAGGTTGTTCAAGGAGAAGCCCACAAAAGTCTAGCGGACAATAGATCGTCAAGAGCCGGACAAGCTGAAGGGGTCGTTCCCTGAACCATATTCAATCGCGAACCGATTGATGTACGATTTGAAGGCTGCGGCGTCGATAAATTATCGCAGCTATTTTGAGTTCGAGAAAGTGCACCTGAGGAATGAGCTTGTGCAAGACTGGTGATTTGGTTCGCATAGCGGAAAAGCGAGGCTGCACGCCTATTCTTATTGAGTATTTAGAATTCGGACGACTTGTCTGCATCCCAGCGATGCTATTGACGTGAAATGGTTTGGACATGAGAAACTTTGGCTTCATGCCACCGAAATCGAATCTCTCGAACGAAAGTGAGCCCGACAACCCAGTGCGCTGCCGCCAGATTTCGAAGAACCGAGAGACCATGATGAACGAAAAAGGGCCTGTTTGAAGCATTTCGTAGTTAAAGTGAAGGCCCAGATCTTTTGACGTCGCCGAGTGAAACGGGAGAGATCGAATAGCCCATCCGAGTCGAATCTGCTTTGAATATCAGCACGAGAGAAAAGACGAGAAGAACAGAGATCACCACGCTTGAGAATGGAGATATCAGTATATCACAAACTAAAGAGCGATCCAGAGAGGTTTGTTGCGAGAGATGCAAGTGATGGGTCGCTGTATCTTGACGAGCAGCATTCGATGCAATCAGCTCAAGTCGTGAGTTCTGGGAGGGGCTTTCCTAGACGGTGGTGGTGTAGGAGTATCGCTTGAGTTTGTCGAGTTTGTGAAGGCAAAGACGACCGTCTGCAGTCCTACAGCGTCTCGGGTCAGAAAGATGACGATGTCCTCGCCATCCGCTGGCTTTTCAGTCTTGATTTCTGTCTCGCACCCAGTCAGACGCTCTTAGGGGCTGCCAAATAATAGACTGCATTCTCTGAGGCTGTAGGTGGTCAGCATTTTTTTTAGATGTCATTTTTGATAAACTGACGATGATATAGTCTCGGCGATGTTCTCAGCTCGTGGCACTAACTTATGCAAGATACATTCGTTCTCCAGCAACTAGACAATGACGTCTTTGAGAAGAGTTGATCACACTAAGAGACTGCACGTATCCTTTCGCAGGCTCAGCTCTCGTACGCCATCGTCTTCATGCATCATGCCTCGAGGGCCAACGTTCTGTCGGAGCTCAAAGGTCATCTGACGATTACTGTTCATCGCAGCTTCGAGATAGTCTCGTCACCAGACTGGCTAAGCGTGCTTAGCCAGACGAGCTCTTCGAGCCGTCGAGGGATTGGTCACGAGTCTAGCTTCGAGACTGACTTCAACTAATGTAATGTCCATGTTTGTCAGTTGTGTATCGCAATCAGCATCGTTGCCTTTGACTGGATCTCGATTCAAGAGTTCTCGAGGTCGTTTCAAGGAGAGCGTCGGGTGGATAGTCAGGAGTCAATTCGTCCGACAACTAGTTTCAGCAGTCAATAATTCACAAGTCCAGGTGCGTGTCCTGGCATACATCAGGCAGTAAAACTACGTAAACGTGCTTCCAGCAGATGACCCCTTTTTGACTGAGGCTGCATGAAATGCTCCCAGATTTGCTCTCATTCTACCTTCCTCGTGCATGAAGTCAAGGCGCACCATGGCTGGAGATTCATTTCTGCACATGATATGGCAGGACACGACATGAGGTGCGTACTGTATTCCGGCGATCATTGCGTGACTCTCGACTGGAGAGCTTTCAGTGTCATCGATCTACGGAGAACGTCGTGGAGACTAGTGCCGGAACTCGATTATCTCGACGACTCATTTCACCAATCAATTATCCATCTATGGTATACACCTGGTGCGTTTTATCGTGCATAGCATGCAGGCCACATACTCAGGCGCGTTCCTCTGATCAGCACACCACGAGCGGGTCTGCCAGGAGAACCCATCTTATGCGAAGGCCTACACGCGCTCTTCTACTCGTTGAAATACTGAATTCAACAGTCGCGGTTGAGCGTTGAACATCAGTGTCCCCGCCGTCGTCCGTTAGCGTCTCTGTTGCGATCTTCATTTGGAAGTCAAATAATGAGGGCCGGATTGTCAGAATGATGACGCTGGATGTGAGCGATTTGCCAGGATGCCACCTCTCGGAAACTGACGCTATTGTTTTAGCGACGTCTCCAGACCATGACACCACCTAATATAAGTTTTTGCCGACGAACAGCCAAGGGGGACCTTGGATCCCGTCGGCTCATCTCTAGTACGCAACTTCCTTCACATTTGGGGGCTTTCTGATCTGAAATTCTCAGAAGAGATCGACGTGTTCAATCCGGTGTACTCTCGACACGCCGACATCACTGCCGAAGACTTTTTCCTCGCTTAAGTACCATCTTCAGCTCAGCAGTCCAGTCGTGGCTGCGCTTCATATATATTGAGAAGCAAATTCGTAATCGATCTCATCTCGAGCAACTCAAACCATCTCTGGCTTGCTGGTGAATTTGTATGGCCCTCGTGCCACCATGACGTCGTTGAGTTTACCTCCTATCTTTCTTGTTCTCATGCTGACATTCTTTACAGCTTTTATGGTGCTTCGATAATTCTTCCATTTCTCTCGGTGGTCGGTTTGATCGATGTCATGTCTGTTTGCGCCGTCCCTTTCATAGCCTCTCAAATCTCTAAATCTCCCTCGGCTCTCCAATCTGTAGCCTATACAGAAGCTTTGTCAAGCAACTATTATCTGGTGGCACGAAGTTGGCCTTTCGCTATGCTTGAGCTGCTTTCGATCGATGCACTCGTATTATTCAGTCTTTCGATACGTGTCTTGATATCTACAGCCACCCTTTGATTCGGTCTGTATGCCCATATACGTCTTGAAGCCATATAAGTATTGTATGTGCTCGCCCAGACTCGAAAGTCACGAACCTGATTCTTTGACGATGGCTTTCAGAACTAAAATCAATGCCGCTGCACCTGCGTTTAACCGACATTGCAAGCCATTGGACGACAGGCTCCTTTCCCACTCCGAGAATATACGTAGAACCATGGTCACCCGATGTATTTTCTTCGGAATTCTAGGCGCACAGAACGGACCGAAAACTCTAATGCGGCCACGATCGCGAGGACGGTGCGAAGATCTCCGGACTTCCTTCCTCGACTTCCTGTCCTCTCTTTCCTCGTGACTGGCGATCACATATGCTGTCGAGCTTTGGAGCGACTCCGAACGATATCCTTTCGCTGACTAAAATTGACGAGAGAAATCCTCAGCACTACCTACGATACACCCAGGATGGCTCAAACTCCCGCGTCTATTTGCCTCTGCGGTCTACTCTGCTTAGCTCGACGGTGCTATGATTCACGGAAACCCCAAATATGCTAGTGAACTCGCAGCCTTTCCTGTTCGGTCACAGGAGCCCATTTCGTCGCCTGCCGTACTGAGTTACGCGTCTTGTACTACGGTTTTCATGCAAGCTACGAATGCAGAGTCTTATTGCTTGGCCCTTTTGTCGTCATCCGCAATATCGAGATTTTATTTCCGCCCCCACTCGATATCCTCCCTGATTGATGTTGTGATCACACTTGTAATTTGAGGTCAGTCCCGCCCATTTCGAGAGAACGATTCATCTCCTGAGTGTCGTTCTCCTTTGACAGTGACTTCTTTACTGCATCACTCGGGCTATAGTATTACTCGTTAGGGCTATCAGATTTCTGCTTGATGGACGTCCACATTGCACTACGTGGTCGGAGAAGGCTTCTTGATAGCATTTGTAACCCATATACGGATGTAGCATTTTGTCGCATTACGGGTACCATAATGGCAACGACTATCAGTGGCAGAACAAGAAATAAGCTTGGTGACGACGCGCTTTAGAGAAACAATAAGCGCTTGTTCCGCTTCCACAAGCCGATTCCATCTAATGAGCGTTTCTGTCGATACACTCAATGGACTCCCCGAGAACAATTGGCCGATTATCTCTTCCGTTGTCGTCAACTTCGACTTGCGATAGATAATGCCACGCACGTGGCACTTGAAACCTCGCAAGAGTCTCAATTCTGCTCATTAAGATCGGAAATCTAGCGTTTGACGAGCTTGCTGAGCGCAACCATGTTCGAGATTCGTTATCTATATTGGCGCATTGTAAGTCAGGACGAGCGAACTGTAACAATTCTAATCTCTTTCTGGAAAAGGGTATTTCCTCTGTCGACTTTTCAGAATTCTCTAGTCATTATATACATACCCGAGCCCTCTTCCTGAGTCGTTCCTGCACAAACGAACGCTCAGTTGCTCCGATACAGACTGAACGCTGTGCTTGTAAGATATCTCTCTTACTTCTGCTTGAGCAACGCATCGTCATCTATACTGAGAACAAGGAATCTAGGAATGGAAATTTTCCAGTGCATGAACTCTCACACGCCGCTGATCGGCGATCTCGGCGACGCATGGCAGACATGAAGTCCCATCGTTCATGCCAGCACTGCCCCTTCCACCCTGTTCAGAGTCTCTCATGGCGACCACTCCACTCAACGAGGTTCCCCCTCCTCAGGCTGCTCTCGCCCCCGACCAGTTCGACACCCCAATCTTTCATCATCTGCTCAATTTGATCGCCGAGCAGACCGCTGTTATCAAAGAGCAGGGTGCAACACTATCGTCTCACAGCGAAAAGCTAGATACACTGGTCAAGGATGCCGTGAAAGGTGAAGTCTTCGTCGCTGCATTCAGTCTGGCCTCTTATGTGTCATCAGATGAGCAGCCGTACGACGAAGAAACTAATCCATTGGAGAGCGAGCAAATGTGGAGTGCTGTATACGAGGTCGCCACAACGAAGATGAAGGAAGAAGCGGACGAGTGGAAGGGTCTCATGGATGTTTCATTAGTGTTCGTACGTCAATCTCCGTTGAGGGTTTCCATTTCCATCTATTCTGAACACCTCGATGTTCACCAGATCGCTATTTTCTTGGCCGTGCTGACGGCATTTCTCGTACCAGCAGCGCAGAATCTGCTTCCCGCTTCGTCATCCACGGGCGCTGTGAGCAATGCAACGAGCTCTCCACCCCCTCCACCCCCTCTCCCAGCGCGACCGGACGAGAACGTATGTGCACTGTATTATCTCGCTTTGATCATGGCTGTGAGTTGTTTGCAATAATATCTTGCTGAACAATGCTCAACCATGTCCACAGATGTGCAACGCGGTTCTGTGCGTTATCGGCCGACAATGGGTTACCAAGCTCCTGAGTCGACCAATAGGCAAAACGCACCGAGAACGAACAATACGTCACGAGGAGCGGAAACGTCTAGCATACGGCTGGATCAGGCCTCTGGTTTCGCTCCTCTATTGGTCTCTCCTACTATCCATAGGCCTCTTCATTGCCGGTCTTCTCTATCAACTCCGTAATCTTTCGACTTCATTCGATCAGACCGCCACGATCCTCGAGGCCACGTGGAGTCTCGGTATCTGTCTAGCGTCCGGGATCATCGCATTAATCTCTGCCACCGCTCTTCATGCCATTCGGTTCGACACTTCGCCGTTTGAAGGGCTCTTGAGCAAGCTGATGGTGAAGATGATGGGCTTGCTAGCTCAGAGATGGGACAGGATCGCAAAGTGGAGGGTCGAGGTAGATTTGAAATCACCCTCAAAACTTCTGAAGACTTATCTGGAATTGATCGTGGAAGCAAATGACCCAAAGCTGCTGGACCGAGCCGTGCCGTCCTTTTCGTATACGGCATGGGTCAACTATGGAGATACGACAATGGATCTGTTGAGAAGAGTGTATGATCGTTTGATGGCCACGGACACATCCCTGCGCGTTCGAGAGACGGTCCGAGCACAGATCCCTCGTTTTGCGCTCGATTGCCACAGGTTCGCGTTACCTCCGGGTCACATGTTCAATATCAATCTCATGCCGATCTACAGGTTCGAAACCTTCGAAACTTCTCCAAGCGAATTGATTGAGTTCCTCCTGAAACAAGTTCCCGAGGAGATTGAGTTTCCCTACTTTCCTGCCGAAGCCACCCTTACATCATATCGGGAGAACAATCATGATCTCTTCCCCTTTGGGAGGCTCTGGCTTGAGATGTGTATTGCCAATATCTTGTGCGCATATGACCGGAGCGGGCCTGTCGGAGACCGCATTGATATCTACCGAAAAGCTTTCAAGCATTGTAACGAATTAGTGGATTCCGGGAAGCAAGATGTTGTCGCACGCATCTTCTCACATGTCGAACGTCGCTCCATTGTGAGGTCTTTCCTGGGCTGCCAAGAGGACAAGTCCATTCTGCACCTCTATCGATTCATGACCGAATTTATTGTGAGGGATCATCAGCGCGAGGTCATTATCTGGATCAACGAGTTCCTCCGCCATCCTCCTCACCGGGTCCTCTGTCGGAAGTACACCAACAATCTGCTCGTTGAGCTTACTGTTACCGGCGTTGCCTTCCCTCGGGATGTCGACTTGTCTCCCATGATCCAGTTCATAGCCGAAACGCTAGATTTTGATGCAGTCCTCTCATTACGCCAGCAATTATTCGACTATTTGGAGGGATGTGACTTATCTTCACTCTCACATACCTTTGGAGTCATTAATTTCATCGCCTCCCGCCTGACACCTATAATCTTCCATCCATTTGGCTGGATCACTCAAAACGACGAGGAAACCTGTGAAAGAGCACGCCAGCTCGCTGCACGCATGGCGTGCCTTGGTCATCTCTCACTTCCTCTATCGCGATCACCTTCAAGGAACTCCGCTGCATCTGATCAGAGACCACGCAATGGCGCCGATAGTCCTCGGACCATCAGCCTTGATGGGCCCACCGCCTCGCATTCTCCTGCAGCTTCTTCCCTGCATCTCCAAATAGAAGCTGCCGACCGGTGGGAGTGCTTGACGATGCAGTCAAGTCTTACGGATTCGACATGACGCGTTCAGAGGCTTCATTCAGTCTTGTCTTGGCATTCCAACATCAGGAAGAAGGCTATATGGATGCACAGCGATTTATGTGGAAGAGTCGTGGTTCATGAGGACGATCTGATGTTGATGGTTGACAAACAAAAATCATAGCCAATTTGGAACAGCAGTCAAAATGAAAGCTATAGGTGTGTCTCTCATGACTTGATTCGTACGGAATGAGCAAAATGTAGTTGTCGATGGAGAAGATAGAAAATTGACACTGAAACGACATCTCCTCCTAAGTGTTGAGATTGAGACAAAACTTCCCCGAACCGGTCGTAGATGGAGCCAAAGAGCGGAGCAGTGCTCCTCACTGTATGCGCACAATCCTAAACTAAGAAAGATTTGAAGGAGGAATGTCTGATGTTGTGGCACAGCACGGGATGCTTGCAGAGATTGGCGTGACGAAACACGACATATCACGGTGTGACACACGCGTTTTCTCGAACGACGATATCAAGTAGATGCCGCTCCAGGCTGAAAGAGGCCGCTCGATGTCTACTGTCTCTCTCAGATATCAAGGAAACGATGTCTCTAGAGCGAGAGCGGAGAGGTCAGCATAGAGCGCCCTCGGTTCGGAAGCCCGAGGTGATGTCCAATACCGAACAGCACCTCCCTCCCCAGGACTGAGAGACAGGGCGCATGAAAACGGCCCGAGAAGAAAGCGTCTGCTATTGGCTGATGCCTGTTGAGATTTGCATGACGTCGGCGCATTGGTTCGCTGAGCAATAGCACAAAACTCAGAACGGAACCACATGGTTACCACTTTCGAAGTGGAATCATGGCAGAAGAAACGACTGCGAAACGCCCTGGTGAATCTCGGATGGTGCAGATCGTGTTCGAACGTGATGTCTGATGAGCAGCCTCACGACATGGAACCAGCTATGAGCAGGATGCTGCCACACTTTATCAGAAAACACGACGAGCAACCCGAGTAGGAGGACTCACTCGCTGAAAGCCCGCATGATAGTTGGAAAAACTACGACGATGCATGAACAATATGCCATGTAGAGGTCATGAAACTAAGTCATAGTCTCTATCATCGATCGTCAATTAACGCCACTGGAAAAGAGTATGTCACGACAAGTACCGGCCTCGAGATATGGACCACGACGAGCCGAATCACACTTCCTTCGTTCAATTAAGTATTGGCAGCGTAAGTAACTTTCGCGGTAGATATCGTTTCAAGAGGTAGCCATCTCCCGATCCTTTGCAATATCCGCGTCAGCGCCGAATAAGCGCGCAGAGGTATCGTCGAAGACAACGAAGAATTGCCAATGCACCGACATGACAGGTCTGAAAGAGCAGCAGAGGTGTTTCGCCAGCACAATCAGCTTGGAAGTGATGAGATCCCGAGTATAGCGCTTGAAACTCTGCGCATCGACGGGTATATTGAATCAGGTGACTTCTATATTATGTGGCCGTTCGGAACACGATCTGCGAGCGGACCAATGAGTTGCTTGAAATCCTTGGACAACATCGATCACAAACCTGCACATATGCCAGTCCTCCCTTTCGATAGATCCTGAGTCACAATCGTAGGAGAATCCGCCTTCAATACTTCTCGAGGCCACAACAGAGAAGCCGAGAAGCGGAGAAGCGGCTCGTAGTCTGACCAGAATTGTTCTGGTCACGTTCGGCGGCGAAAGTGGCTTTGATATCTTATAGGCTGAGACGCTGTCGCTCAAGCCTCATACACGCTGCGGAGGAAGAGTCGCGGTGCGTTCCCGTACCTCGCTCCGATGATGTGATGACGCAGCTGGCAAGTGTCTACTAAACGACTTAGCTGACACTCAAGGTCTGTCGTGAAGTTGCTCACGGTGATTTTCAGACAGGCAATCCTGTTAGGTCACTCTTCAACCCACGCTGCCTATATAAATCAGACGGCGAACATCCGACGTCCTCGCCAGCACTCGCAATCGTCGCTTGTTGGAGTTTGATTCTTGACTTGAAACTAGGATCTTACTTCGATCGAAGATATTCGCCTCTCTGGATGGTTTCCCCTCAACAACCGTACCGCATAGCCACATGTACTGTCGCTTTTGGACTGGAAATGGAATAGCTAGGGTGTGAAACAGCATACACCGAGAACTCGGCATGCAGGAATGAATGGACGTGGTCGACGAAGTGGCACTCGAGTCAAGCGAAAGATTATTTGGGATAGAGGAGACGCTGAGAGAGGAGACGCTAGTGCATGCCGGGTGCGGGTGCGACTGCATCAGCACACGAGTCTCACGCACAGTCTGGAGAGGCAATCGAAGGAGAGATCGAATGGAGTGGTTTGAGAAATCGAGTATGAGTTGTACATCATGCTCGACATCACGTCCGAGACGCCATATCGACTGTCAAGGAGGTGGGAACGGATGAGATCGGTCTTGATGGCGTGCACACGATGTGCTTTTTCCAGTCCTGATTTATCTGTCTGTGGACGATCGTACGGGGGTGATAAGCCACTGATCTTCTCGACGGGGTGTAGTGAATTGAGCCCTGCGACTGCTATTACTCGGAAGCACGAGTACGGACAGATGATTTTCGTTCCGACGATGGGTAAGCCTGGTCGTGTTGCGCGAATTATTTCGCGGTCGAGCCAGTTCTCCAATTCGGATGCTGAGATGACAGCGCGACACAATCGACCAAATCGAAGATGTGAGGGGCAGGTCATTAATAGGCCTCGACACGTATCCATGCACACAAGGGTAGAATGGCATGAAGATTCCTAACGCAGAGCCAAAGCGCTGGGAGCAGGATGCCATGTGCTGGATGTAGTAACTCGATGACGGACTGCCGCAGCTTTCGTCAAGCTCTGTCTCGCATTGCCAAACTCATTCGAAAAAGGGACAAAGGCACGGGATGCAAGAAAGATACGCATCTAGAGAGCTAGGTATTCATGGCGAAGAGTGTGTGAGAGAGGGGGGTTGTGGTGAACCCTGTATGACGGGGACGGTGAAGAGGACGATGTTGATATGCGGGAAATGGTTGGATGCGGACAGATGTCAGATCTGCCAGAAGCCGCAGGTGAAGAATTGAAACCGCGGAGCCACGCGACCGGGCTCATCCAACTTCATGTCGAGAGACGAGACTTGGGTCAAGCAAACGACTGTCTGAGAAGAATTAAGATCGACGTCTAAGATAAAGGAAAAGGAAGAGACTTACAGGAGGCAATTTTCGTGAGTGTAGACTGCTACCCCGGGACCTTGAAAACGCTCGGGGACGGTAGACTGTCCAGCACCGTTTAAATCACAAATGTGGGCACCGCTGGCAGCCTCCAAGGCTGCGGTCTTCAACCAAAGGGAACGGAAAGGGTAGAGGGCGGATCAAAACTGTCCGCGGGAGGAGCAGCAGCCGTGAAAGCGATGATAGTCTTCCAAGCCTGCCAGTACCGGTGAGATAAGTGAACCGAGGGTCCCGATTGATGATCATGATGATCGGTCGATCGAAGGTGAAAGAGACGGGGACGGGGATGGCAATGTCGAAGGTGATGCGGGAGGTCAAGCTCCAGGATGAAGATGCTCGTGCGGGTGATGACGATGCGCTTCTTCATTCCGGGACGTCCAAGGGGATCCGTGTTTCGGGTCCTCGGCGAGGCTCTGCTGTGATATGGGGATACAGGGAGGGAATTTCGAATGTGCCTCCGCCGTGATCATCATGTTCCACCCATGGAGGTTCTCGAGAACAAGGTTGATCTTCAAGAGAAGGCTGCGCTGAAGAGCGTCCCGGCCGTGAGTTGAGATGTGAGATGCTTGGGATCGAGATCATACTGTTAGTGACTATGACTCAGGTCAGTCGACAGTTCAGGAAGCGGAATAGCGACTTACTTGGGAAAAGATCGACGCCGCACGAGTCAACGGTCGTGGGCAGGGAAAGTCTCACATGCCACGGAAGTCACGACCCGTGCACCACGACAGACTCGAGCAAAAGGGCTGATTTCGACGAAGAGTGGTTTGAGCGCGCCACGGTTGACCTGGGGCTGGCTTCGCTGATGACCTTCTTGCTTTCAGCGTCGCCGGCAACTTGGTTCCGCTCAACAAGTCCATCTCAAACATGCGATAAGGTTAGGCCATCTGTCTCTACTCGTCTTCAGGAGTGGCACACAGGCTATCATTCCTGATTGTCAGTCAATCGAACGCCGCTCTTAATCACACTGACGACTCACAGACGAACAGTCGATTGTCACTTCAAACCCTTCTGAATTTTCAAGCTTAATACTCAGAAGGCCCTCCACAAGTACATGATGCCCCAGCGTCGCCCAGGTCTCGGACGATCTGCAAAAAACCGCTGAAGTATTCGGTTAGAAAATTCATATGAATAGGAATAGATGGATCTACTGACCTACAATTCTGCACTCATCAATTCTCTTGTCGTAAATACAACCGATTGCATCCACTTCCTCAGGTGTCGCATGACGAAGCGAACTCGTACAGCCAACTTGAATCTTAGCTGGAAACTTGACGCAACCCGTGCCTCGCAGATGACGTCGCAATATTGAGGGCAACCTCCACCGTGGTAATATCTAGTCTTAATCCTTCTGAAGAGCACTGGTGGCTCGCAATCAGGGTAGACTTGATAGCCACAGCGTCGATAGCTCTCCTGCAGGAGGTGAACAAGTGCGGTCTGAGTTTGAAAATCTGTACTTGGTCGATTACCAACTTGAAGTCGTCCTCGAAAAGTCATCTGGTAGGTAGATATTTATTTCTGGTGATTTCTTGCTTATATTCTGATGGCTTCAAGGTCTCCCAGCTTCATCACTGTCAATTCAGGCACGTTTCAACCCTCCTATGTCTCAGAATATCATGGATATACTTCCAACGTTCGGACTGCGCCTTGCACCCACCGAAATTCCCTATGAATAATACGCGGTGCCTATGAATCCGTGGCTTCATCATCTTCCTGTTTCCACCGCCACCACCACCACAACCGCCACCGCCACCACCACGACTGCGTCCCTGCACCAGTCTCTTCATTCAGCCATCTTCATCGCAAAAGCCGGCAGCATATCGACCTGCCATACGATCTCCTTTGGAGTCCGTGCGCGGTCGAGCACTTGTTGTGAAAACCCAGCAACGGGCAGCGTTGTGGAAGGGCGAGGCGTCTGACCACCAGCGACGCGTGGAAGATGCGCCAGTCTTTCCCGTTTGGGGGGTCAAAGTCTCAACAGTACAGTGATCGCAACTTTTGATAATGTAAGTCTATCTCTTCGTATGATATTCTCACTTCCCTGACCTTAGTACATAAGAAATGGACTGCTTCAAAACCAGGCTCTCCGTCTTCCTTCCTATTCCGCACTCTGGTCTGTTCTCAGCATGACCGACATATTCTACCGTCCCTCACGCCTGCTGAACGTTCGAACCACGGCTATAGCGTTGGCATGCCTCATCGATAGATATCCCGGTGTAGCTGCCCCTCTGATGCCTGCGCGGGAGAATGAGTCGTGCTATGGATCAATTGATACACGACCAAGTCAGACAACTTCCGAAATGCGCTCTCGAAGAAATCGACAAGTCTCTCATTGACTTTCTGTGTAACTGCACTGTTCTCGTATATTGGTTTCCTTCGCTCACATGTCGTCCCAGGCTTCTCGCGCTCTCTCGATTTTCCCTCGAGAGTAAATGCTCGTTTGAAATCGATTTTCAGCCGGCTCATCTCGCAAATCTGCATATATCCCTTTCTCGTTGTTCTCTTGACATCGTCGTCCGCTCGGCAGCCTTTCATGCGATACAATACAGATCCAATTGCCAGCTGTTTGAATTCTTTCCTGTATTTACTACGACCAACTTCTAATAATATCGCACTTCTCCTGTCCCTCTAAAAATCATGATAATGTTCTCCTTGAGACTCGACCCGCTCACGACTGGATTGCTTTGATTTTCAATTTTATTGGGCCAATAATCGGCCAATCTGAGCTGAGCTGAGCCGACGCGGTTGCTTGGCCGCAGTGAACAGAGCCCAGATCTCGACGCTTTTTTCCAACCGTCGCGCTCATGTTCACGCTCTGACCTTCGGCTCGAACCTTTTTATAATGACCTTTCTTGGCTGGAATGCATACCTTTCACTTTCACGGTTTGTCCGTCTCACAGCACCGAGATCTGTATTTTGACCGCAACAAAGATTAGACGTTTTTTTCCTGTGTGCCCTTTGGCCTCGTCTGGGCGATGTATCTTGCCCTATGTACCTCACTTCCAAACCTCGCTGCATTCTTGAGGTACGCTTTCTTACCCCATGGTTCGTGTTTCCAGGAGACTGATCCAAGAGATAGCCCTCTGATGTCGTCAAGTCGTCGCAACGACCTGGTGGTTCTACGACCGTTCTTTTCAAAATGCCAGGCATCATTGAATATCTCAGCTGTCAACTGAGATCATGAAGTACGTCAGTGCTCTTCTTTCTTACAACTCTCCGACCGTCCTGATAGTCTTGCAAGACCCTAGGGCTAGCTGCCCGCCGCAAGCCATCAACGGGTAGGCCCTTTTATAGCGTCATCCGTATAACGCTGAACTTTCCTCATAGATGCAACGCCATTGGGTCTCTCTGTGCGACGCGTCATATCGTGGATCATGTACGGCCAACTTCGCTTTATCCAATTCCTGAAAATAATCTTCGCCTTTAGAGGACCCGCATGATGGAAGCGCGTCACTCGCAGATCTTACTCTTTCAGAAGATTACGTTCGTCAACGAAGTCAACCCGAGGTCATCCGTCGCGTTTGAAGGCGTACTGTACGTTCGCATCTTCGATGGCTTCGTACCCGACCGAGCTTCTGTTCGATCAGTATTGTCATTCGCTCGTGCATCCGCGCCATTCCGCATTCACGAGGTCAGTGGGCGCTACCTCGTCTCTCTTTCCTCTATGTTCACGTCAAGTCCAGGATAATGAAAGCCATCCACTGGCTCTCGAGCTCACTCAGCGTGCTTGAAGGTGCGGCAGATTAATTTCTCGCTCCGATCTAGATCTCACGGTCGTGCTTAGATCTGACTCATCCGAGATCTGAGATTCAAGATTGCTTCCGTCAGTGACGCATGACGCTTAGCCGCGATTCAACGAGTGCCGACAAATACAGTGCTCGACGACCATTGAGACACCTCGCTTCGGACGACAAAGGTAAGCTATGTCTCGAAAAACCATACCTCGATAACGAACCTTATTCGCTGCACTTGTCCATCGTCTAGGATATCACAACGTACGTGAAGGTGGGGATGTACGATCCCTTCACAACGCAGGATGTATAGACAGTATGCTATGGATCTCTTTGCCCTTTTGAACCTCTTCACTGAACCGAGCTCTTTTAGCCCTATCTTTATACAATCGCTCCCGTTCCTCAATCAGACGGTGCGCACAGCTCCCGGCCTAATCACAGTAATATTGATCGCATTCGCTAGGTGTACGTTATGCACCGACTTAGGTGCCTCCT
>KV428279.1:0-28865 GCA_001632355.1 Sistotremastrum suecicum HHB10207 ss-3
AACGTTCGCTTAACTCAAACATGTAAATACTTACAAATAACGATTATATTATATGCCTCTGGTTCCCCGTGCTGTGATTCCGCAGCGGCTTGACCGGAGGAGCCTCTGGGAAGGAGAATGCGATATTACCCTTTGTTCTTGCCGAGCTGAATGGAGCTGAATGACTTGCGAGGTCCAATTCAGTCCAGCGTTGCCTTCGCTACTGAAGACCCAGATGGCGACATCTTTGTGAGATCAATCGGTTCCTTGATTTTAAGTTTCGTCCTTTACCAGACCGCCGGTGTATTGAGGCTTATTCCAGCTGGAGCAATATGATTCGGAAGATTGTGCGACTTGCATTGAACTCGCAGACCTTCCCTCGACGAATGCATTTGTTATTTTGTATTTTCTAGATTGGGTTTGATAGCAATATGTATCGACGTGCATACCAAGGGTCTTGCGATCAGCAGTTTACGCCGTACTATACTTATCAGTCATTCAAGTTGAAACCAACCGAGAAAATTTGGTATGGATATCGAGCTCGAAGCTTTCGCACCGGTAAGTAGGCGCGCACGGCGACGCGCACATCCCGAAAGAAGCCAGGAACCAAAAGAATCAGAAGCAGTAGTAGTGGTGACGTCATCTGAAAAGTTTATCCTATCAGCGCCAGGGGGAATTTCTGTCAGGGGTACGTGTAGCAAAAACGGACCACTATGCTTACACTTCACTCAAGGTCCCTCAAGAGCGGTTGCACGGCTCAAGAATCAAAACTTGAATTTTCCTGCGTTGGTTTTACATGTAGAAAACCCTACTGGAGTTCTATCTGTACTGCACACCAGCTTTGTGTCAATTATAGCGCTCGACGATAAAAAATGTACATCGTTCTACAGTTCTATAGAGTAGCGAGTAGTGAATATCGCTAGATGAGGGACACTTCATGCTGCTTTTTCAGAAGTCTCTACCGCACTGGTGTCGACCTTGTGGCTATACACAACGCCCATAGCTTCATCATCCACAACGTACGAGTAATTGAACATCGTTCCTTTGAAGAATGGAGGGATAGTAATGATGGCCATTCCGGCAGAAAGCAGCATCGTGACAATAGAAAGAATGCCGCCCAGAATGCGGAAGAACTGTGAATCGAGATAGAGTCCTAATCCGTAGGTATGGAAGGCCCAGACACCCTGAGAAATCGATAAGCAGAGTGCCTTGGAAGAGGAAGCTTCGAACTTACGAATGGAAAAACCCACGCCCAGCAATTTGGGCCGAAGATCAACCCTTCTCTGCGGTGGACCGTCCAAACGGCAAACTGAGATTGTGTCAAAAGCTGCTCTGACAAGGCGAGTTCCAGACTCACGATCGCAAATATTAAGCAGACGATGGAAATCATCCATAAGCACATGCCTACAGCAATCCCGATTCCCAACATTACTTCGCCCGCCGCAGGATTCGTAAGGAACGCGCTTTTGCCATAGTGGACGGGAAGAAGGTCATTAAATCCACCACATATAGCGATGAGAGTGAAGCCGGTCTGAGTCATAACACTCAGAGGGGACCAACTGGTCCAGATGTGTTTGGCCGGCGGAAGACCATCCACAAACATGCGCTGAAGGAGAATAGCGAGAATGAGGCAACAGACAGAAAATCCAATGATAAGCGTCATTAACGACCATAACGCGGCGAACATCGCAATGCTCTTGTTATGGGCGGCAAGCAACGGGAGCATGAGAGATCCAGCAGATCCATCAACGATGAGAGCACCGAATGGAGAAAGCCAGGCGCCTGTCATACTTTTCATGTCATGCATATGAACGGTCACCCTATAGCACATTGGATTAGACCATTCCTTCGAACAAGAAAGGCTTGGAAATTACATTTTTCGGAACATGATGAAAGCCAGAATATATCCGAGAACAGTTGTGGCAACCCAACAGGCGAAGGTGAACCACAGCCATTTGACGCTGTTGCGTCCGGCGAAGCCGTACCAGAGGTAAATGCCCTCGCTGAATGTTTCACGATTAGGAGGGGTACCCACGAAATTATCAAAAACGTAAAGACGAACCTCATTCCATTTTCCATCGGAATTAAAGTCATCGGAAAACATGCCAGATACATGGCCTCGTCTGGATGATCCAAGACCCTGCGCCACATGCCAGGGAACATGACATAACGAGCAACCGTCAACCCAATAAAAGCGATAATAACGAGGAGTGTTGCGAGCCAGAATATCAAGAATAAAACACGCAGGGCGAGAAGCTCGTGATGCCACGGGATCCCAATGGGCTGAAGCGAGCTGATGGCAAGTCCCATTGTCACGTAGAACCACGCCGGGGTGAAGTTCCTGAAGAGAAATATTGTTAACGCGACATCGCATCATCGAGTTACAGTCGAGGAGTCACCTTATCCGCTCTCGCCATGGCATAGGCGTGTTCTTCGGATAACCATAGAGCAGTTCAGGCAGAGGTCGGGAGACCGAGGGCACCGTCTGCGACGCATTGGAGGGCGTGAGCTCGATAATTTTAGACGAAGGAGAAGACATCGAAAGAGTCTGACGTCACGACGAACGAGAGGAGGGGAATCAACGCCCTTGGAAAACTCTTCGCGTCGATGTGTGAGTGGATTGGCCGCTATTCCTGTAGCTTATGTATCATTTCTCCTGGGAGGATCTGCTATCATCCCGTCCCTTGGTCCATCAACGCAGGCCTGACATGAGATGGTATGCATCACATGTGAATGAACCACATTAGAGGGCCTGTGAGGACCATCCATCCATCAGGAATGAACTGAACCGGAAGCATGCGCCGTGCGGTGCCTGCATTGGTCTCGTGAACTTGCACAATGGGCGGTGAGACAGTAACTGTGTTTCCATATACGCAAACATAGATTACGCCAATCAGCGGAGAACCGACGAAGACTAGAGCTTTGGCCTTGATAGCACACCGGCTGATAATCGGATGGCAAGTACCAGCGTTCGCCGATGCGGGGTTACGAAGACCACGGACTGTCTTGTTGCATCCAAAGCCTGAGACATGAAAGAGACGAAGGCGACCGAATAACACGAGCGGGCATCCAGGTCTCCAGAAATTCGGCATATTGTGCATCAACCTCTGGGTAAGGTTGAGATAAGAGCCGGACAAAGAGCTCATTTGGTCCTTGGGGACCGAGATGAGATGGAAAGTAAAAGCATTCAATCCCACGTCACGTCACTTCTCCGGACCTGATCTTGAAGCATAAAGCCAATATGGTTTGATAGGGGATTCTTCATACTGAGTTGCTCGCGATAGAGATGAGACAGTACCCAGACCGTTTTCGGACCAACGACTGGAAGGGGGGGACCATCCGAGATTGGTACGTATGTGTCAACATCGAGAGAATGTCGCGGAGGTTAGCCGGTGTGCTTGGTAGCTGCCTCATCTGGTCCCACGTAGTACGAACGTTGTTCCAGCGATGTGGGACAAATACCCAGTGAATCGAAGGGTGGGTGTAGAAGAAATACATGTTACTAATTCGCAAAATATTAGACGATTTTCTTCTTTGAGACACAGGAAGAACTGCAGTCAACGTACTTAAAGCGTTGCTCAGAGGCACACGGAGGCATGCAACACGGGTGATTATTCATATGCTTCTTGGATCACCACTTACATCAATGAAATTGATCCAGTTTCGAAACTTCATATCTGAAAGCGCCTCCACATTGCAATGAACTGCGCTTGCACCGCTAGCATCATTTGCTGGCTCAAGGTACATTCGAGCGTAGCGCTGGACTCGGATGACGCGACGGAGATATCGATAGCAGCCTCGACCCAAATTGGGAAATTTTACAAGCCTGCCCTAAAGTGCCTCGACGGGTATATAAACTCGCTCGCGTTGTCTCTTGTTTCCTTAGAACATACTCAGCTAGGATCTATTCTATAGAAACTAACTCGGTATCTCGCATGTTTACTCATGCCGCATCCTTTAAAGGAGTTCGATGACAACTCACGCTTGCCTCGTATAACCGAGAACTATAGAAAGTCGAAAGATTTTCTTCGAGGACGTTCGGTGAATTGGCTAGCTTTTCTTTGAACAGCTTGGTCTTTCTGCCAACGAGTGCAGCGCAAGTCTGACTCCTTCCTTTTTGTATCTTTGCACTGTTTGTAGTATCTAAGTTGTCAATTAAATGCCATTGGATTAATATTCACAACTTCAAGTTCCTTGTCGATATTGGCTGAAGTTTGAGATTGCTGCAAATTCAAAAAATTATCACTCGCTGACGTTTCCAGGTAGTCAGGCATCCTCGCCTTGTCATAGTAATTGTCGACCACGCCATAAAATGATGTAGCAAGAAAGAACTCTATATAACATGTCGTGCAGAAAGCCAGGAAGCACACTGTACAGCTAACTCGTTGGAATGACCTGAGACAGCTTCAATCCGATGAAGTAACACAGTGCAACGCAAAGCTTACTGATACAGAAAGCATGTGGAATGTCTCCAGTCCCATGGACAACTTGTATAGACTCCTGATCGTGTTCTAAAGAGCGGATAATCCTTTCTCGTTCCTCGCCGACCCAGTCATCCCGCTCGGCGAAGAAGAACCATAATCGCTTCTTATACTTTAGTAATAGATCTGTGTCTAGAGTTTTGACGGTTTCCATCTCCTCGTGGGCCATGTAGAGTGCAGCATACGACGCGCTGCGAGAAGTGGCGAGAGACTTGAGAACGAGATGCTGGGCGTGAGGCCAAGTGGGGAATAACCATGCATAAACGGAGAAAGGAAGCACCTGTGCCATAGGTCCGAGAGAAGAAACGATTGAGGGTATAGGCCGATTGAACATCCACTGAACCAATAGATTAACCAGGAATGTGAGTGAAGGAATTAGCTACGAACACTCAGTCGACGCCCATTGGGAGTTCGAGCAATATTCGAAATTGTCGGAAACAGTAGGAAGACATCGTCAACGTCCTTTCGTTCTTTCAAAACCTGAGATGAGATAACATCAGTAACTGTCTCCAGGGTATATTTGAGTGCCTACCTGAAGCGCTATCCAAGCTCCAATGCTATGTCCGACGAAGACTAGCTTTATCTTTGAGCCGTACGCTTGTCGTAGATGATCATACACTTCCAGTCTTGTTTCGACTTGAGCACGAAGTCCCAGCGAAGTTTCAGAGGGTAGCGGTAGACTAGGCGCATGTCCCAGATGTGAATGACATAGAATTGCGAGTCCTCGGTTGAATCGAGCACACTCCGTTTGCAAAGCGGATAAAAATGGAATGTAGAAGTCTACTATCCCGGGGTTTCCTAATAAATAACATGGTATTTTGAGATAATTCTGGGGCTTGGGATGCGAGAAATATGTTAACCTGGCACCAGGACCAAAATGGTGTTCAAAGCTTCAGAATCGAGACAGGGCCACCATAGCGCCTCCGCAGTTCCCGGGAAACTTTTCGTATGATTCAAGACTCCACGAAGATAGTTTCCCTCTTCTTCAGAATGTTTAGTCGGATGAGGAGACAAGAAAGAAGGCAGAGTTGATTTTAGGCTCGACATGACTGCATCCAGTGCATCAGTGTACGTCACGGCCTCAGATGGCGGGATGCGACCCAATCTGCTTCCGCTTTTCGGCTCGCACAAATAGACACAAATTGCGGTCCGGCATTTACTCGGAAGAACCCGATTGGCGGGACTTATTTGATCTTCTTTTTCTAGTTTGTTTATAAGGTTTGCAGAAGGCAAAGAGTGTGCGACAAACGACCCTTTACACCCCCTAACTTCCGTAACTTGGTTCTAGCATGCGCGTTCTGTCTCATCTCGATCTCTTGGCGTTGTGGGTCAGCATCTCAGCTCATCTGTGGCTTGTTTTGCCAGAACCGACCTGAACTGGAATCCGCGGATGACGAGACTTTGATGTTGAATCTTGTCATAGGCGGAAGAACTTGAATGTCTCTCTCACGAGGGAAATTCTGTCGAAATCATTTGCTGAGTGACCTTTTTTTCTTCACTGCCCGCGAATCTGTGAAGCACAATAGCATCATCTTCTCTTGAGCTCACGGTTTTCGCATCCTAGATGTGACAATGCGGTCAAGACGTGAAAAGTTTGCGAGGCTTACCCCAACCTCCATACGAGACTGGATCCTAGGTTACGTGTGGTCTTTCAGTTCCATCCTCTTCTATCAGGAAAAATAGGGCGAACACCCTTCAATCAGGCTGTATGGGTATCCGTGTGCTGTTCCTAAAGGTTACGTATTTTAACAAACCTGCCGCGCAGTGAGATCAGCAAGCACCTTCTATCTAGCTTCAAGTTCCGAACGCTTCAGAATTCAGCAACCCCATGGCTTTGTTCGATCAAGGGACAGTAAAATACACCATAACGCATAAAGCCAATCTATCTGCGAGTATCAGTAGTTGATATATCCTGGAAATTCAATAGACGCCAATGGGGTGGCTCATCTCAGCTCACACCCTGTTCGAAGATGACCCTGCGCGGCTCCCAAATGCTGCAGTACTTGTCCCCAACGAGGAGAGGCCTTCATTACATAGAATCGTGAAACTTCCAGGCCAATTGTAGTTCGTACGCTGGAAGAGTCAATCAAATGGTGTTCAGTACGTATACGAAGCCCGTTCGGGCGCGCTATCGAATATTTCTGATATCGAAAACAGTCTGATTCTTGGTGCCCTTAAGCTTGTGTCATCAGCGAAGCTCGAATTCTCTCTTTTGGTGCTCATGAGCACTCGGGGATGAGTTGAAAGCTTAGACTAGGTTCTTGATTTCGACGTTGTGTCCACGATGTATATTTAGTACATATAAGACCCTCAGAATGTCAAGGAAAAAAGACCTGCAGGAGCTCCTTCAGAACAGAAGGGCCATCTTATTACGCAGCCTGTCAGATCTCATAGTAATATTAGTATGCGTCCACGAATGTTGTTTCGCAAACATTGCAGCGGCGATTACGGCTTTACCGGACTGCCTGAGAATTTGCTTCCCCGCAGGCGCTTGTCTTATGCCACCATGGCCATCCGAACGACAAAGAACACTCGCGCTTTATAGAAGCTTCCTGCGCGAGGCAGGAAAGCTTCCGCACGCCTATCTCACGTTAGGAACCCATTGTCACTATCGCAAAATTTCCTGAGTATATGATAGATCTTTCTTTCGGATATGGGGTCAGGACTATATTCGCAAGAACCGTAATGAACAAGGTCTTTTGACTAAGAAACTGCGCAGGCTTCAACAAGTTCGTCGATTCATATTCTTTGATTAAGACGAACTTATGCATTTATTGAATTTAGGAGCGTAATCGTTTGGAGTCGGCCAACCAAGGGAATCGGAAGTCGTTCAACCGAGTACTAGAGATTGCTTACGGTCAGAGAGGCAAACTGAGACATGAACTATTGGAGGTGCGCCCTTGCTTCATCTCCTAGATCTACCCTTAATCAAAATTAGACCATCTTGCAAACCCCTGGGGTAGCCCTTCCTCCCAGGATCATCCCTGCGGTCGAGAAATCTCGTCCCCCAGTCTACTCTGCAGCCCTCTCAGCTCTCCTCACTTCCCCACTATCCCGACACCCACGTCCTCTCAAGTCTGCTGCATTAGATACACCCCCGACACTTCCTGCGCGCGCAGATCGCGCGTCTGAAGAAGCCAGACTGTTAGGCCCGTTAAGCTTACGACGAGAAGTGAATATCCGATGGAGATTCTTCACCGATCAGAAGACGAGAGTCAACGTCCCGATCTCTCCTCCGCTTGAACCGCCATCAAAGCCAAAGCTAGAGCTGAAACCAAAGTCAAGGCTGGAGCCAAAATCAAAGCCAAAGCCGAAGGCAATCTCGTTGCCACACTTAAGGTCAATGCTAAATGAAGAATCTGTACATCCTGACCCAAGGTTACTCCGCGCGTTGCTCTCCGCCAAATCCAAGGTTCCGGCTGAACCTGAGCCTGAGCCTGAACCTAAACTTGGAGCAGCTTCACAGTCAGAAAAGAACTCTGGAGATTCGATCATCCCCGAGCACTTGAGATCGTACGGCATCGCCGAAGGGAACATTATAGCCCAACTCGAAGCACTCACCGGTTCAGCCGATGCTCGACCTCCCATTCCAAGACGCGAACGAGCATCTCATTCTCTCCCTCCTTCCTCCGATCCAAATCCACTCACAGCGCCAATGCCGACGCGCTGGCTCCGCCGACGCTATCGAGAACTCCTCGGCAGAATCCCGATACTTACTGCTAAACCGAAATCTTCGAAATCGACTGAGCCGACACAGTATACGGTTTCCTTATCACATCGGGCGATTACGAGTGATAATAAGGGTTCTAAGGATCGTATTCCTCGCGCCAGTGCGGTGGATATCGAATGGGTCAGGAAGGCGGAGGGTTCGAGGGAGAAGAAGTCGTAGAGGGTTGCGATTGCTGAGATGATCATCCATCGATTGTGCTGGACGATCATATCCATGAACGAGTGCTCGGTGAATTTGTGCCTGCCTGCCCTCGTTACATCAAACCGACATATCCTCGCAGTTCATCTTCAAGCGGAGAATAGAGAGATCATGGTGGGTATCGCAGTATCGTAGTCCATTACGAGCCGAAAGTCAAATATAATAAATACGCCAAAAATGCAAAGATAACCCATCGCAACTCATCCCTCATCAAAAATCACCAAAATATATCAAGCCCCACCTTCATCGCCAACCTCTACCAACGAACAAAAGACTACCTACTCTCCGGTCCGACCTCCCCCAGAAGCCCATACAAATCAATAAGATACTCATTATAATCTTTATTCGATGACTGCGTATCGGGCGATGAAGGGTCGACTCCACACTGGAATGCAAGCATCGTTTTGTACTCGTCGAAAGAGAAGGATGGGGAATGTCGGATAGTCGCTAACAAACCCTATACAAATCATCAGCTCAAATCCTCGAATCCTCTAACTCACGAAGCGGAGGGGAGGGAGGGAGGGGATAAGGAAGATAAATACCTGAGGTCCCAAAGCATACAGCCCCCAATACCGCTTCACCCTCTCCATATCCGTATCCCAATTCTGTTCTCGGATAGTTTTAAGATTTTGTGTGAGAGCGAGGATGTTACGCGTCATTTTGCGGAGGCCGTATGTATTTATTGATGGGATTATTTTTGCGTGGGATATGAGGACGGATTCGATGAGGGTGCCTAGGCCGTTGAATATGAATCTATGGTATTCGTTAGTCTTTGGTTTACGGGAACGGGAACAGAAGGCCGGGAGGGGAGAGTGGAAGGGACGTACAACCGCTGTTTTTCGGGAAGAGCATTCATAGTCGCATCATCACACTTTGCAAGATCGACGTTAAGATCAATAATATGTTCATCCGGATCCGAGCCGTCTCGTTCCAGTCGATAATTGCCCTACATTCAATACCCACATCAACATACTTCAATAAGACGAAGACGAAGGGGGTAGGGTGACTTACGCGACGGAGTGCTTGATCTAATTGTCGAATCGTACGGACTCGGATGTCGATACGTACGGTGAAGAGTATGATATCCGCAAGCTGCTGATACGTCTTTAACAGCACCGAAAACCTCCTACAACCCATAGCATCAGCAATCCCGATCGCTCAAATCAATCAATAACGAAGAAACGGAAGATAATGAGAAGGAAGAGAGGGACGTACACAGACATCTCCCTCGTAAGAGGCAACACAAGTTGTTCATCCGCCGCAAAAGGCGTAAGAGTAGGTAATTGAGGTGTGTAAGGTGTGAATGTCGATGAAGGTTCGGGGAGACCGGAGGGTGATTGCACGCCTTGGGCTTGGGATTCGGTTGAGGGTTTGAGGAATGTGAGTTGTTGGACTAGCCAGGTCTATGAGGTGTCTTAGCCTCGAGACTGCAGCGAGAGCGGAACGGGGGAGAACAAGAGAGGGAAGGGACGTACGATACTTCGGTAGAGGGCACAGAGCGTTCTTAGATCCCGCCCACTTGGTAAGATATCATCGGCCGATATCCTCCCCTGTCCAAGTAACGCCAATTCCAGCTCGTTCTCCTTCTCGCAATACATTCTGTACGCATTTTCGTCCTACCATGTCCTCAGCAATCAATATGTCGACAAAGATGAGAAGATAAAGGGCTTACCGAAGCGTTAAGCAAGGAAGACAGACACTCGAAAACAGCTTCATCATGCGCCCACTGCGCCCCAAGCGCACTCAACCCCCCAACTCCCCTCTCATCATCCTTCCCCGCTCCATTAACGATACCGAGGGGAACCCCAAGACCATGCGCTCCATCCCTCTCAACAACATCCCTAAAAAAATCACTCACTCTCGAATAAAATTGCGCCACAACACCGAGTATGAGACGGGAGTAATCTTCTCGGTGGAAGGGTGTTGTGAGGAGGAGGGATGTTAGGGAGTTTATTAGTGCTAGAGTGTGGGTGAAGGATTTTAGGAGGGGCAGGGAGGGGGTGGGATTTTGTGTTAGGGAGGGGGTGGTGGTGCTGGTGGAGGTGGCGGTGGGGGAATAGGATGAGTATGAGGTGGAGAGGGGATCTTCGAGGAATGCTTCGGGGCCTGATGCCCATTAGTTAATGAACGACGACACGAATATGGAAGTAAAGAACGTACCAGCAACGACAGAATGAAATACACCCGAAACTCTCTCCTCAAGCACACCCATCCAAACACCCTTAACGAACTCATCCAAGAACAGACTCGCCGTCCTAACAGGCTCCAGGCCACTCGGCATAACCTCTACTACTCTATCGAGAAAAGCGAGTGAGGGAGGGAATAGGGTGGGGATGTGGAATGGTGTAGGGGGGAGGAGTAATCGGTGGGCTTTCGTTTCTGAAATTCCGTTGGATATTCCGGTTGAGGTGGTGGTGGTGGAGAGAACTTGGAGAGATGAAGGTTCGGATGATGAATGGACGAGGCCTGGGACACTCCCTCGGAGCGCGGCGAGCAATTCTTCTTCTTGTCCTCTCACAGCCTTACTCATACTCTTGAAATCCGAATCCGCAAATCGGAAAACCTGCCCCGCCATCAATTCACTTAGATCGTAATATAAATAAAGATTATGAAATGGCGCACCTTGACCTTTTCCCTCTCCCTCTCCCTCCCCCCAACACCCCTCTCCCTAGCCCCCCTCAAAACATCATTAATAGCAGCAACACCACTTTTCACCCCTCCTCCTCCTCCCACTCCTCTCTCCGACTCAGAAACGAGATATTCAGAGAGGAGAGTACGCATTTCAGCTTGAATGTGGAGCCATTGATCCATCAGGGGGAATAGGCCTTCGGCCCCGGAGCGGGATTTGGTGGACGTGAGAGATGTATCTTCTTTGAAGGAACGGCGCTGGAGAGAGAGAGATGTTAGTTAGTTAATTAGTTAATTAGGATTCGAGAATTTGGAATTTGGAATTTGGAAGAGGCGAAGGGACGAACAAAGAAGAAGGAAGAAAAACGAAGAATGAAGAATGAAGGATGAAAGAAGACGGAGAAAGTTCTAAACTCCAAACTCTAAAATGACCAGGTTCACAAAAATGCAAGAACGAGAATGAGGAGGAGTCTCGGGCGTCGTCGTTCGAATCATCACAAACAAGCCAAAGCCAATATCCCTATAGAATCCGAGAGTCCGAAGTAACAAATACGAAGGAATGGCTCCCGCGAGCAAGAGATGAGAAATGAGACATGAGAAGTGAGAAGTGAGAAGGTGATCAAATGGGAGCACGGGTCTTTCGAACGGAATGCGAACGGGAAAACGGGTGCAAAAAGGTGCAAAAAGGTGAAGAGGTAGAAAGGTTGAAAGGGTCGAAAGCTTGAAAGGGTCCAAAGGTCGAAAACAGTCAAAGATGGAAATGGGAAATGGGAAATTGAAAGGGAACTGAAAGGAAAAGGAAAAGGAGAAGTGAGAAGTCGAGAGGACGCGACGCGACGCGATGAGGATCGATGAGGGTCGAAAGACCAGGACCCGAAGCCGGAGCAAGCGCAACATCCACATCACCATCAAAACCATCAACACCGAGATCAAAGAATAGGACGGGAACGGGTCAAGGGAAATCAACAACAAAAAATTGCAAAGGAGAAAGCAAAAGAAAATCGAAAAAACGGGAAAAAAAAATCGAAAAAACGAACGAAAGAAAAAGAAAAGAAGAAGAAAAGAACTCACACTCCCAATCCTCCCCCCAACTTCACCCACAACTCTCAACCCCTGCAACACCGCGTCCAATTTACTGTATATCGTCCAGAAGAGGTCTTTGAGTGTTTCTTGGTCTGGGGGGGATGTTATGGTTGAGAGGGAACGAAGGCGGGAGTTCACAAATCCGCTTGGGGTCGCTGTGGTTGGGGAGGTGGATGGACAGGGGGAGGAGGAAGGAGGGGAGGGAAGGATGAATATATCGGACTTCCCACCCATCGCCGTCGTCCCTAACGTCGTCGTCCCCATCGTCCCCGCTCCGCCCAAAGACATCCTCGAAACAAACTCCCCCCTCTCCCCAATCTCATCCAGCGTCCCTTCAACCAAACTCCACACTTCTCCCTGCAATCGCGTGCTCACAACTTCAAGTGCAACGCCTAATTTGCCCAATACCGCCAGGGACTCTAATAAAGACTCGATGTATGCGAATGAGTCGGATTCGGGATTTTCTCTCCCCGCCGAGGCAGAGGGATTTGACGAAGAGGGGTTGAGGGATGTTAGGGATGTTCGGGAGGTCGAGGGATCGAGGGAGAATGTAGATGGAAGTGAGGAGGGGATGGTATTGGGGAGGGTGGAGGAGGAAGAGGGGAGGGTGGACGTGAGATCGTCAGATGAATAGGGAGGTTCGTTCGGACGTGAATGGAGATCGTGGAGGTATCTGAATAATCTTAATTGCGTCTTTCCTTCTCCTCCCCCACTCGCTGCCTGGGTTGTGGAGGGATCTTGATCGAATGGTAGTACCGGCACTGCATATTCGTCAGTTGATATAGTTATGAAAGAGACCTCGCGCCTCGCTGCCTCCCTACGGTCGGCGCTCGGGTTTGGGCTCGGGGACGTACTGGATGTTTGACCGAATGTATACGGAGCCCAACGCGATTCACACCAGAAGCTCTTGAGATAAAGATGCGCATGCAACTCTTCAATCAATATCTCTCTCAAGCTCTACCACACCCACAAATCAAAAGAAATCGTCAGTAATGTCCAAAGACCGCAGAGAATCCACGTAGATAAAGTTTCCCCTACGTGAAATTTCCACTGCGTGAAAACGGGAAGGAACTCACGATTTCCTGGGACTGGAGGTATGAGCGTAGATCGGATACAGCGCCAATTTCGTGCATGTCTGATGTGTTGATTATTTTTAGGGATTTGATGAGGAGGATTGAGGCGAGGAGGAGACGTTTTTCGGAGAGGAGGGATTCGAGGGTGTCTGGGACGCTTTTGAGCCATTCACTATTCATTATCAGTACAACTATCCAAATAAAGAAGAAAAAGCGAAGAGAGACTCACATCTGATCAAGCATCTTGAGCATCTCATCAACCACCTGTCCCCTACTCCAAAGCTGAACCAAATCCGCCCTCTTACTCCCCAACATCTCCTTCGCCTCCACCAGCGCATTCCTCGTCTCACTTATCTGAGATTGTGTATCTTTGAATGAGGAGAGGAGGGAAGCGTGGTGGTCTAGAGATGCGGCGAAGGGTTTGTAGTGTGTGTCTACGGAGGATTTTAGAGCCTTTGAGAGCGTGGATTTTGTGCGTTGGAAGGAGGAGAGGGAGGGGGATGGGAGGGAGGTGGTGGGGTCTATTAGGGAGAGGGCGAGGTCTACTGGGATGAACTACTTTTATTAGTATTTTGTTAGAATGGATTGGGAGAGACTTACATCGGGTTCGACTACTATTCCCCATTCTTCCTTGACTTCTTCAAGAATCGCTACAAATCCATTAGAACTTTCTTGTAATAAAAGTAAGAGACATACCATCAATATCACCCGCCTTAGTCTTCCTCCCCAATCGCCCCGGTACACGATCCCTAATCCTCCTCTGTCTCTCATTCTCCATCTCCCTCTCTCGTTCCCTCTCTCCCCTCTCTCCCCATTCATCTCCTCCTCCCCCTCCCCCATCTCCCCCATTCGCACGTCTCGCACCAGCTTGTTTGAACGCCGCTAAAGCTTTTAATGAAGTAGGACTCAACTCTTCCCCTCCCCTTTCTCCCCTTTCTGCGTCGAATGAAGACTTGGGTGTATCCCCTGGGCCGCCTCCGCGTTCGGATCTTGTTCGAGCACGAGGGGGAGGTTGTTCAGAGTAGCTACTTTCTGAGATCTGAGATATATTTCTTGGCCTTCGCTCACTTCTTGCAGGTCTCGCTGGCCCCCCTCCTCCTCCCGCTCCTGGCAAACCTGAGGGGGGTAGGTTGGAAGTGTTTACTCCTAGACGGGGATTCAAGGATGCGTATCCAGTAGAAGAGGCGGAGGCTGAAGCGGGCGTTTGAGGACGGGAAGGAGGACGGATGGAGAGTGGTTGGACCGTCCCTGTTCCTGCTGTTGATGGAGTTCCATTTCCGAGGTTGGAGGTTGAGGAAGGGAATGAAGGTGAGTAAGGATCGGTTGATGATGATGAGTTTATGGGTGTTGGAGCTCTTCGTGCTGGATTTCGAGGAAAGGGAGGGGCTCGAGACATTCGCCTCTTTCAGGTTACGGAACGAGGTTGAGTTGACGCCGGATATACTTCCGGCGCTTCGACGCGTTTCAATTTCAATTTCAATTTAGGTCCATGATATAACGTTACTAGTGCTATCGTCCATACTATGATCTCTCTTCCTGTGACCTGATAATCTTTCTCTCGATGGGAAGAGTCGATTACAACCTACCCCGCCATCAATTCTTCATCTTTTTTACGTAGTTGGGGGTGGGACGTACGGTCTATTGTGCAGATGAATATCGGGGTTCTGGGATGTTGCATGCAGTGTGGTATGTTATGAACGAAAGGGGACGTACTCGGATGGATTGGTAGCTCTCCCTACTACATTCCCCAATTTATCTTCCGTCGTATCCACTTGCCACCAATCAATCACCCTCGCTCCTATGCAACGAGAAATATAAGCTAACCATCTCGCACAGCGGGAATAGGAGTCAATCTTGACGGCAGATTACTGGCACTCGTACTCGTACTTGGGCTCATCGTCTCGAATTAGGAAAGGAGGAACAAATAAAAGTAAAGAGACAACGTCAGGGTTACGATGCGCGTCAAAGGGCTGGACTCTGGAACGTTGCGGCGGGCGAGGTTATCCAGTGACTCGCATGACGAATTGACGATGGACAATCCTGCTCCTTCTTCTCCTACCTCGTCATCATCTCCATCACCATCATCTCCGAATACTAGGACTAGTATACCGAGCTCATCAAAGTTCACGACGAAGGACGCCACGACTTTGAAGGAAAACGTTAACGCGAATGCAGCGTTGACCTCGAATTTGACTTCGGATACCTCGAATACGAATACGGACGAGAGGGAGATGCTCAGAATCGGCCGCTCAAACGGGATGTCCCTCCCAATCATTCAATCCCTAAAACCACCTAGTATTAATGTTAACGGGAAAAGTAAAGCTCAGGTGTTAACGAGACACGACCCTCCTGTCATTCGAAGACTTGGATCTCCATCTCCCTCTCCTTCTTTATCCCCTAGTGCTCGTCTCCCCACCTCTTTGACGAATATGGCACCTGCACCTGCTTCAGCCCCTCCGCACTTGACCCACTTGACCCCCATCCCCATCCCCATACCCGCAATTTCATCCGACGACTCAATATCGATATCTGACGAATTGAGAGATGCGTTGGAAGATAATGATTCGTTGTATTCACCTACTCGTCGTCCTTCACCCCCACCTTCTCATCACCATCATTCCTCTCATAATCGCCGCTCGAACTCAAAGTCACATCCCAGAGCTAGTACGAGCACGAGCACCGCAGGGACCACCGTTACTCGTCCGCCTACAGCTCGTCTCCCTCCATCATTCACACCCTCCCTCCGCTCCTCCACCTCCACTCGTCATACCGGCATCTACCCACCACCCCGTCCCCCACGTACACTCCTCGACTCTCTAACACGCACAACACTCCCTACTGCATCTATTACGCGTGTTCCGAGTGCTCATCTTCCTTCGTATCCTCATTCTCATTCTGGTGAATCTGCTTCTGGCTCTGACATTAATATTGGGAGAGTAGGATGGGAACAGAGTCCGCCTAGTTCGACGTCTATCGAGTCTTTGAGGTCTCTCCGACAGCGAGAGTTAGATCGACAACCTTCGGCACAGTCTCAACCGTCTTCGCAGAACGAACCCCCGAATCGAGCTCGATCACGCACGTCAACCTCGACGAGTGGACGTTCAACGTTAAATGCCAACGTATCGAGAAGCGCAAGATCATTCTCAACTTCCACGACCGACCAAAGTATATTCTCCTCCCTTCCCTCACCTTCCAAATGGTTCGCACCCAAGTCCTCTGCCAAGCCCTCAACATCAACGGCGAAGGGTACTGCTTCGGAAGATAAAAGGGATAAGAATGTGGATAGGATGTTAGATGACAGTGATAGGGAAGACGGGCCTGAAGGAACACGGAGAAAATGTACGTTCCCTCCTCCTCCGCTCTCTACACCTCCTGCTTGCACCCATTATCACACCTCTGCCTCGCTGACTCTCGCTACCACCCGTTTTCACTCGCCTCGCCTCACTGCGCTCTCCCTCACTAACTCTCTGACCCGCTCGCTGACGCTTGCTCGCTCACAGACCTCGCCCCGCACGCCCCCGTAATATTCTGCCACGGCCTCCTAGGCTTCGACACCCTCCCCCTCCCCCTCCTCTCCACTCTCACCTCCTCCCTCTCATCCCTCGCACCCTCTCTAGCACCCACACTCTCTTCTTCCCTATCCGTATCTCATTGGCGTGGAATTAAGAGCGTTTTGGAAGAGGTGGGGGTTGAGGTGCTTATGACTAGGGTGCCGGCTACTAGTAGTATTGAGGAACGGGCGGGGGTGCTTGAGGAGAGAGTTGGGGGTGTTTATGCGGGGAGGGGGGTGCATTTTGTTGCGCATAGTATGGTTCGTTTTTCCGCTCTCCTCATCTTTTCCCCACTCTTTCGTTTCTCTCCCCCTCCCCCGTCCCCCGGAGTGTGAAGAATGAAATTGATGGGATGTGATATAGGGTGGTCTAGACTGCAGATACCTAATTACCCACCTAAAAAAACGGAATTTTAAAGTCCTCTCACTTACAACTATCGCTACGCCCCATCGGGGATCGTCGTTTGCGGATCATTTTTTGGAGACTGTTGGTCGTACGTCCCTCCCTTTCCCTACCTCCCTCCCCTCTCCCTCCATCCTCCTTCTCCTTCCCCCACCTCTCCTCCTCCTCCTCGTGCTTCCCAGCTCACTCCCTCCTCCCTTCGCTCGCCCTTCCGAGAAAAAACTAAAATAAAATACTGACTCACGCACAGGCGAACGAATCCCAACATTCACATCTCTCCTCGACCTCCTCCCAAACGGCGGCGGCACAGGCCTCGCATTCGAATCTCTAACCCTCGAGTCTATGAAAAAGTTTAATGAGAGGACGCCTGATGTGGAGGGTGTGAGGTATGTTAGTTGGGGAGCTGTTTGTAGGCCTGGGGTGTTGGATGCTTTTAGGTGGGTTTCCTCTCCTCATTTATCGACTTTTCGACGTTTCTGCATTGTCCTTCGCTCGGCATACTTGTTCCACCATGTATCTTCCATTCGTTTCGACTGTCGCTTGGATGGGACGAAGCTGTCTTTTTGGATTCTGGATCTCGGGTATAGAGACATGAACTAATGTGCGTGCGTTGGTAGGTGGCCCCATTCTGTGATTATGGAGAAAGAAGGACCGAACGATGGCCTCGTAAGCGTCGAATCGTCAAAATGGGTACGTACCTATCCCTTTACCTTCCCTATAAACGAAGTACTGATCTTGTGGATTCGGGATGTAGGGAACGTATCTCGGGACACTCGAAGATGTAAATCATCTCGATCTCGTACGTCCCCTTCCTTCCCCATCTTCTCCCCTTCTAACCTCCCTTACGCATTTGTTTTCGGTTGGTTGTGGTGTGGTGTAGATCGGCTGGGTAAATAACACGCGATATAAATGGGCCGAATTCATGGGGAGACAGATTAATTTCCGGCCGGCGACTTTTTATCTTGGTGTTGTGGATTATTTGGCGAGGGAGGTTGAAGGACAGACGAGAGATGGAGGGAGCTCGAGGTCGACGAGTGCTGAGAGTAGTAGGGATGGAGATGGAAGTAGGAGTACGATTGAGACGAGCGCGGGGGACCGAGTTTCGAATGCAAGTGCGAGTGTGGGGGAGAGATCCGGCACTGGTGCAGGTCCAAGTGCAGATGCGGAGGAAGGATCAGTGAAAGATGCAGATGAAGATAAACCGGATATGCCAGGGGTGAACATCGAGGAAGTAGAGCGTCGTCGATCACATGGTTGACAGCGCTAGCGAGGTTTTAGATGATTATGTTCTTATAATGTTGCATACGCATTTAGAGCAGCTGTACAGTATACCCGCATTCTTTATTCGCAGATAGCATACGTCGTCATTACACGGCAATCATAGCACATTCTTGGTCAACAGTCGTGGTTATGCTCGAGCACGATCATTGAGCAGCATGAACGATCAATATATCGGTCAGTGGTAAGGTAGAATAAGAAGCAGCAATTATTAGTAATAAAAAGGTCCCAGAACGTTGTCTGAAAGGTCATTAAAAATAAGCGTCCACCGCGATAAAACAGTAGAAAAAAATCCATGAAAAAGTCAATCGGTCATCCGTGTATCGACCGTCCTTCGAACCAGAAAAGAGATAGATCAAATAGGAGCAAAAGTCAAAGTGACCTCCTCGACGATTTCATTATTGTAAGTCATCTCATACGTCATGAAGTCGCCCGTAAACATGAGATTTCCGCTGTCGTAAAACACCGTCAGAGGGTCAGAAGCTAAAATTGAGAAGATTCGACACGTGAATATAAGTCAGAAGTGGGTGAACGAGGAAGCGTACTTTGGGTATTTGGATCGTGCCATGATGCAGTCAAGGCGAGTGTTATGGGGTCGATGGCCCAGATTGTACTTTCGCCTGCTTCTGCGCGGGGATTGACGATATTGGGGAGATACGATTCTAGACGTCACAAAAATAAGTTTTCCATCATGGGCATATTCAAAGACACGAATGACTGACCAGAAACAGGAGACATATATCCATACCTACACCACGGAATGAAAAAAGCACCCGCAAGAGAAGATGAAGAACGTACTGAGCACTTCCAGTCGTAAAGTCCCCCGAGAAGGGCGTCGTAATACCCACATACGCACTGGGCCCATCGTTCTCAGCGATTAAATCGATGAATCCACTTGTACTGAATAAATTGAATATGAGGACTTTGAGAGCTTGTGTGGGGTCGGTGGTGAGTGTGTATACGCTGTCCGCTATGTATATGTCCGTTAGCTTTGATGCGGATTGATGGGACTGGATGAGGGAGGAACGTACATGATACTGGGCCTACGAAGCCGATGGGGACGCCTCCTGCTCCGTTGACGATGATCATTCCTGAGCCACTGTATTTTGACATTTGAATCGAGTCTTCGGTACCATCTGAAGAGAAACTTACGCGATAGGCGTCGTCGTCACGATTTGCCTTGGCGCCATCTCTACACCGGGATAAGTGAACAGAATTTCATGCTCGCTTTGCGAATGGACGAACCAACGGGTGAAGGACGACGCTTGGCAACCGCCCTTTGAAGAAACTTTGGAGCACGAGGACGAAGACCAGCAGAGAGAAGAACAGCATTTGATAAAGGCTTCAATAAAGGCTTCTCCGCGCCCGATATCGAGTTTCCATCCCCAGCAGTGGCACGCTTTTCGAGATTCACCCATCCTCCCAACACGCTCGAAAAAACCGCGCCAGAGAGCAATATAAACCCAAAGATCCGCATATTGACCCCGTAAAGGAATGGAGGGCTTGCTCGACTCGATAAGGTCCAAATAAGACGAAGAGAATGTCTCGTCCAAACCAAAGAGCGACGCGAATGCACGGGTGGGGCGAGATAAACTCTTTCGTCGCCGAGCGGTTCGGATGAACTGGGAACAAAGATAAAGCCGAGGTGTTCCTGGAACTTTCCCACACTCGCCTTAATTTCGGGCGCTAGGGTCTAGGCCCGGCCGCCCCCGTCTCCACATAGCAAGTGGATGAAAAATTCGCTGGGTGCACTTGTCCACTCCAGCTTTCATATCCTTGTCAAGTAATCCATGATAGGGCCAAATCTTCTCCAAAGGCTTGAATTTTGACCACTCGTTGGTCGCAGCGTCCTGTCAAGCCCCAAAAAATTATCGGTGAAAGCAAGACGCCTCAGAGAATGAGCTTAAATGTGCTTCTGACAACTTGGCTCAAACTTGGCTTCTGACTAGAAATTGGATAAAATATCAGATTGAAGTCCAAGGTGAGCTTGAAAGACTCAAACCTTTCTTTTCCAGTGGAGTCGTACTGATACCGGCATCCCCTGCAGCAATCGGTCGCACTAGAGAATTTTCTCCATGCGAGTGACTTCACTCGGTATTCGAGCCTCGTGAGGGTCTTTTGCAGTGTTGGTCAATAGATCCACTGAAAGTAAAATTAATTTCTCCCTGTCAAGGATTCGAGGCCACGGACACCAGTTTGAGTGAGTCATTACTTTGCGGAGTCGAGAAGCTTGAAGGTCGAAATGCTTTTCCCTGCTTCCCTCTATGAAATATTCTCCCAGATCGGATTTCCCTGAAAAAAACGAACCTTATCAGACTGCCACGGAGAACACACCCAGCGCATTCCACCTAGACTATAGAGCATGCGGGTGACGTATACCGAAAATCAACAGGGGCACTCGAAGTTGAGCTTTTGTTAAATTTAGAGCGGCCACGCTAACTGCCGTCCTTTTTTGATTCTTCTAGCTTTGCTTCGGTTTCTCCTCAATTTCCACGTCCGTGGCTTGGCTAGTACTGAGGCGGAAGTAGGGCGTCTGTAGCGTCTGCAACTGCGTCTGCATCTCAAGGCGTTTCGATGCCGAAGTACAACACATGGGCTATATTCTGAGGACTGGCAACTATTCAAACCTCTAAATTGCTGAGAAATTGTGAGGATTTCTCGCAAGCGCTTTGCACGGTGATTCCTTCTAAGGGGTAACTCGGAAGCAATCTCGGGGGGAATGCAGACAATGACTCTTCGCGCTCTGGGAGACCTATAAAACTCTCGGAGGCTTCATCTCACCTATGGCGCCAATACCCTGATAGGAGCGTTGGCCAAAGTCAATCCACTGACAGGAGATCTACAGTCTCGTCCTGATCTCACCGGCCTCGCCGGTGGAAAGCCCACGCCGATCACAAGTGCCTCCTATAGAACATTCTTGATACCCGGATTTTGGCTTGTGGGAGTCAGAAGCTTTCGTCATTGGCTGCGGCCCTTCGGCATCCCTTTGCCCTAGTTTGTCCTAGGTTGTCCTGGAGGGTCTGGTGAGGTGTTTCGCTGCCGTTATCGAGGAGTTCTCTGGTGAAGAACAAAGAGTTTTTGTACATCATGTCATGCCTTCGAACCCAAGTGTATGGTAAACTAAAAAGCGTATTAAACCATGGGTGGGAACGAGGCATAGATCGCTTGAAATGCGGCACACGACCGGACCCCAAATCATATATGATTACAGCATTCATAAGCTACGCTCTCCGACGTCCGTCGGAATGTCAAGTAAGTAGATGTGATGTAGATTAAATTCCTAGAAGAGAGTCCAGCGTCTATCAAAATGTCCGAATCCATAATCCGGGCACTGGGAAGAGAACAATGTCTGTGCTCAATTACTTGGGTATGAGAAGCAAGGTGACGGGTTCAACTGAATCTTGAAAGACATTAACGAAAGCGGCCAAATCTCCCGCGAAATCAAGGTCTCCAAAAGATATATCATGAAAGATTGTCAAAGGAACGCTGCCGCCTGTCGAATGGGAGTCAGACTAGTTGACAATGTTGGGCGAGCAAGGGCATACCGTTAGTTCGCCATGCCGCTGTTAACTGAAGTGTCGCGAGGTTGATTTGCCATATCATACTTTCAGATCCGCCATCGGTGAAGGGGTTAAAAGCTATCGTGCTCGATTCTACGAATGGATGATGTCAGACGCATGGCTTCGGACAAGAGAATGGGAGCGATTTAGCTACCTGGTACTGCCGTCATGAAACCGTACCTTCACCGACATCGTCAGAATCAAATCTCGATTTTAGGTGATGGGAGCTTACGAAGCACTGCCAGGTCCAAAATTGGTCCCTGCGGCTCCTACTCCTAACCCTATGAAACCTTCACCTTCTGAAGCTACCGCAAGATCGATGAAGCCGTCAGTGCTGGTGATGGTGAAAGTGGCGGCCTGGGCAACTTCGGCGACGGGCTGGAAGGTCTCGAATATCGCTACGAAACTCGTCTGAATAGAGGTCTGGAGCTCCAGACAAGTGACATACTGAGTTCACTCCCTATGAAGCCTAGAGTTCCCTGGGCATTCCTGACGATGATATTGGCCGTATCCCTGGAGGAGTGTGGTTTAATTTCGATGGACTGTATATAATGGCACCACAACTCACGGTAGAGGTACCATGGTCATAACAGATCGCGGTGCCATTTCTAGATGCAATTGAATAGCTGCTCGAAATGAGAGACATGGACGACTGACCCGCTGGTGTGGGAACTCGTTTCGCAACGGCGTCTCGTACGAATTTGGGAGAACGAGGTGGTAACCCAGCCTTCAAGAGAGCACGATTTGAAAGAGGCTTCAAGGTATTGTTCACCGTGATTGCTTTTCCGTCTATCAGTGGATGCGACCAGAGTACACCGTCCTCATCCACATATACAGGATCAAGAGTCAGAGCAAGCGTGCAGGTCGCCAGCAGTGAGATGAGGAGGATGAGATGCATGATGGACGGAACGGAGAGGGCGGGGGTCATATGGGTTGGCGAATCCGACCTTTTCTATATGGATGCCGCACAAACAGAGTCGAATTTTAGGATGCCCAAATATGGAAAGTCGGGTTCGGGCTACGTCGCAGACACGCGACAGAGGGCCTGATCCAGGCATTGCCTCAACTTCGATTTCCTTCCGAGCTTCTCCGAAGAATGCGAGATCAAGGCGCCAGTCGAATATAGCCACGAAGCATCCATCACAATAGGGCCAGCAACGGAAAGTTACTTCTCATGATGTACAAGACAGAGAATTGCACGATGTGAAGGCCCTTCGAGGCTAGAGCCAGTGCGGCCACGTATACCGGTTTGATCCTCGACCCTTTCCTCCTGGCAGAAGTTGCCCGTTGCCCATGACTCAATGCCCCTAGGTTCAATTTTAGAGAAATTCAGGGGTATGGGCAAGAATATTTCACACACCCCGTGTCAATGATGCAAATCAGCGAGAGCGCCTCCGCCTCGAAAGTATGAGCCGAGGAATTGAGGGTGCGGCGACGTGATCAAATTACAGAACTCGGTATTGAGATGTCACTAGCACGGAGACGGACCGGAGTTTAAAGGCGGGCGAATCATGTTGAACTTTCCGCAGGACGAGATACCACATGTGGAGATGAAATTTGAACGGCGTTGATCGCGAGAAGTTGCCGGCATGCTCACAGCAGAATCCTCAATGACTGGAATGTGAGATCAGAGAGTTTTCTCAAAGGCGACATGACAACGAGAAGATCAATCCTGCTTTTATCATAGTTCTGAAGAGCGCAAATTCGTTTACGAGCTTGGGAGGATGTGCCTGTGGGTGAACTCTGAATTCAATCAGAAACATTACTTGTGAATTTGTGATGATGGAAGAAGCGTAGTAGCCACCTGTTATCTCACTGGAACAACGCTTCTGGCTTCCGCAACCGGCTGCATCCAAACTCAACCACTGTACCATCGCAGGGAAAATCACTGCGGCGCACTTGAGACCGACACACTGACTGTTTGATCAAGAAAAGCACGCGAATAGGAGCGCGCTGACTGGGCAGAATCTCCGAGGACTCGTTGAGAACAACAAAACCAGCACAGGTAACCGGATCAGTTCAAGGGCGTGCAAGGGCGTGGAGGTGGAAAGTCGCTAGACTCGGCTAGAGAAAAAGCATCGCTTCGAATTTTTCTTCAATTTCCTGAATCGAAAATCGAAGCTCTATGAAGAAGGTTGAGAAGCGTACAGAAACATCCTCTTCAATGAACCTACACTGTATCCCGGTGAGCGAGAGCAAGCCAAACATGGACCAGAAAAGTGGGCTCGAAGAGATGCCGGCGCTCTTGCCGGCGCTATAGCAGTTTGTGCTTCTTGCGGTCGTGCCGGTCGGCATCTCGCGCCAAAATAGGAAATATCTGAGTCACTTCGACGCTTCATCCTGCTTTAGCAGCAGTCAATTGCTCTCTGTTCTGCTTAGTGTCCCCACCCCCTTCATCACACAGCCTGCTCAGTCATCCTCTGACTCACACCCCCTTCAGCTGGCCCATTTCTGGAACATCTTCGTCGTTCAGTCTCCGCTCGAAAGCAGCCCACCGAATTCGATATCAACAACGCGGTTTTCGGAAACCGTTTTTTCATTCCTCCCTTCCACTCTCACCCCGCAAGGGGGCTCCCTGTCCCCGGACGAAATCCACGCTCGCTACCAGAGAGGTTGGGCCCAAACGACTGTCGCATCGCCCCAGCGAGGTGTTAGCCTCGTATGACTTGCGCAGTCTGCGATCGTGGAGAGCCTAGTGAGAGCAAGATCCAAGTGCGGGGGCATCGCCGTCGGGTTCGCCCTGCGGTAGATGTTCGTCGCTTCAAGCGTTGGAGGACAATCCATTCGATTCAGGGCTGTCGGGATCGCATGGGTTGTCTCGGAGGACCTCATCTTCATCATGACCTGCATGACCTGCTGATGACCTACCCTCCTCATCTCTGGTCACAAGCAGCGGTGTCGGGTCATCGTATGGAGGGGCTTGCCTTCGCGATCTCTTCGACACTGCGGGTGTCTGGCATTGAGATATCATCTCATGCTCGCATCTTTGGCGCAGGTCATACGGCCATGCTCGCATAGCACTTGCTCCGGCGACTCGATCTTGCTGCGTTCAGCTATAACCCAGAGAACACCTAGAGATTCAATCAGCGCGCCGCTCTTCATCAATGTGGCTGATCACTGGTGAACACCTTTCAATTCTTCTGATTTCGGTATGGGAAGAGATGACGGGAATGTTAAGCCATCAAGTTCTTATGCCGACTGTTGTTGAGAGCGCTGCTTCGAGAATGACGACGTCAGTCAGCGCTAAGGTAAGTCTCAGCGACATAAGGTGGTTACGACTTCCTGACCGCGGACTCAGTAATCGCTAACAACTCTGGAAGGTGAAGAACACCGGGCATACCTCGGTGCATTACAGTTGGATTGGTTGCGTTCGACTGATTAAGGAGTGAGAATGGGGCATGGGGCAACCAGAATGCAATCAAAAGAACTCGCGATTTGTCGGAATGGGCAAGTACGAGGGATCATTGCCGCTACACAACAATGCCAACAACTTGTAGAGGCCGTCTGCCCATGTAGATTCGCATAGCGGCGTTGAGGTGTACAACCCCAAGGCATGGTGATGAGAACGAAAGAAATCGGAGCATAATGTTGGATTGTTGCGTCATCTTCGTAGAGCAGGGTTTTGAAGCGCGATGTTTAAGAGTGTTCTACTTTGCAGTGAGAAAGTGAGCGGACGCCCAAACCACACGCGCGCGAGATCTCAAGAGTAGGAACTTCGTAGTTCAGGAAAGCGGATGCAAAGGCCGCACAAACAGCTAAATCGAGTGCAGACCAAAAACGCCGCGGCAGACGACGATCGCCCTGGCGAATGAGATAGTAGGTGCTCAGACAGAGCTAGCCTTTGTTCGACGAGACTGACCGCGTTATAGGTCGAGTCCAACTTCTGATGAACCGTTCATGCGTTCGGGAGTAGAGGGTCCGTAGTGGGGCTCGGGCTCAAGATATCCAATTCAAGCTTGCAGATACTGTGAGATCATCGCACTAGGCAATATCCTCAATCGAGCTCTCCGCGGATGTTCTCTCAGAAGGCATAAGGCACTCGAACGGTCGTAACGTTCGTTTTCGTCTCTGTCGAGATGATATGAGGCTTTGAGCAGGGGCCATGGACACCAAACCGCTCCATCGAGGGTCTTCGAGGATGAATGAATTCTGCGGGAGTGGGATTTCTGAGGGTGAAGCGAAGAGGATACCGAATGAGCGAATTTCGTCCAAAGGATGATGCAAGGCCACGAGGCAGTCTTGCTCAGAGCCACCAGAACTGTGGGCGATAGAGGATCGGCAACGTTCCTATCAATACAATCTAACGAGGTAACAAACAGGAAGGAAGAGATCCGAACCTGAGAGATTGATAGCAGATAGAAATACCCTTTCGCAGGGTGAGGCTCAATCCTGGGGTCCTATGTGTCTTCGGTGACGAGATAGTCGAGGTATCGCTGCCACCTCTCGTCCGGGGGTTTGAAGCTACAGTATTTAAGAGGAGCTGACGGGCATATTCGCCTCTGATGAACGAGCATTGAGCTGAGCTGGACAAGGAAGCCTACTGACGTGATCAGAACTCATGATCAATAGAGAGACGACCAAGAAAGACAGAGCTGAACGTACTTCTCACATGACTGCAATCCCAGTACTAGTCCAGGCTCTCCTCATCTGCGGCGAGGCTCGATCTTTTTATCGCGCTAGCTCCCCAAAAACTGCATTCGTATCACAGAACTCAAGGCTAGTGCAGTAGCAATCGAAGCGAAGCAACGTCAAGACTTGAGCCTGAGATGGTGGTGGTGGTGGTGTTCTGAATTCTGCGCGAATTCGGCCGAGATCGGCGAGATCGAACTTGATTCCTGTATTTAACTACAAACGAGGTTGCACACAACTAGACCCCATATCCCCTGTTACAAAGTATATCACCAAGAGTGTTCAGAGTCCATAAGTGTCCAAGTCACAACAAGATTTCAACTAGGATGACGGTGCCATATCTATCTTTTGGATTATATAGGATTGGGGAGAAGAGTCAAGGACACAGGCTCCGCCTCATCCCCAAGGTCATTCACAAAAGCGTTCAGATCTCCGGTAAAATCGAGATCGCCAAACGATAAATCATGGAATATAGTCAGAGGAATGCTACCGCCGCCTATTGAATAAAAGTCAGAAGAGCTCATAGTTCTCAGCGAGCGAAGTCGTACCGGGAGTTCGCCATGAGGCTGTCAACGTGAGTGTTGCCAAGTTGACCTGCCATATCATACTTTCAGCCGGAACACCAAGGGGATCATTGCTGGAGGGGTTTGTCGATTCTGTCAGGATATGTAAGACAGGTGACTTTGAGACACGAGGGTTGGGCTGCTACTTACCTGATACCGGTGTCATAAAACCGTACCTTTACCGAAATGAATGAAGTCGGTCTCGTACACGTTAACGAATACTTACGAGGGACTTCCAGGCCCAAAATCAGACCCCGCAATCCCTAGACCTATGCCCATGAATCCGCCAGGTTCTCCACCCACCGCAAGATCGATAAAGCCGTCGGTACTAGTGATAGTGAAAGTGGCAGCTTGGGACACATCGGCGACTGGCTGAAAGGTTTCGAAGATTGCTAGGAAGCTCGAATGAATCAAGAATATCGAGGGGGCCGCAAGTAACATACACAGCTGTTGACCTATGAAGCCCAGCGTCCCGGCCGCATTCTTGACAACAATAGTCGCAGTGTCTCTGTGTGAAACTGATCAGGATGCATACGATGTAGCTGGGATGAATCCTACGGGAGGGGGAGTGTAGTCACCGCAGATCGCGGCGCCACGTCTATTAACGGGTTTGCTGGCTGCTTGACACAAAAATAGATTGGAAAATGACTGACCAGCGGGCGTAGGGACTCGTTTCGCAACAGCATCTCGCACAAATTTCGGGGAACGAGGAGGTAACCCGGCCGCAAGCAAAGCACGATTTGATAGCGGCTTTAATGTGTGGTTCGTCGTAACAGCTTTTCCATCCATAACTGGATGTGACCAGAGAACACCATCCTCATCCATATACACTGGATCGAGCACTAAAGCGTATGCGCATGCAGCTAGCAGAGAAACAAACAGGATGAGATGCATGATGGACGAAGCGGAGGATGGGGAGATCATATGGGTCCTGTTCATACATGCTTTTCTATTTGGATGCCGCACAAACACGCTCGAACTCCAGGATGCCTAAAAAGAGAAAGACGGATTCGACAGCACGCGACACAGGGGCCGGTCAATGCATTGCCTCGACTTTGATGGTCTTTCGAGCTTCTCCGAGGGATGCCAAGTCAAGGCGCCAGGCATACGGACACCAAACACGAAAAAACGGCTAGGAACGGATGTTTGCTTCTCATGATGTCCATTCGCTGGACTACAAAATTTAAGGGCTCGTGGAAGACGATATGCGATGCCCAACTTCACGTCCCAATAAGTAACTGAAGATTAGAAATTGCAGGGAAATGCTTATGGGAAGACCTCACATATGCCGGTCGAATGATGCAGATCGGGGATCGTAGCATGCATTTGCCTCAATTTCCCGAACCTATGGGTCTCGACGCAGCCATGACGGCCATTGAGATCGGCTCGATAACGATATCGGGAGGTCGCGGAAAGGGGAAAAATTAAACCCCAAAAGAGGAAAGAGGGAAGCGAGGACAAATAGAGAGAAAATGATAAATATATTGATTTAATGCTATCGAGCTGATTAGCGAGAGCTATCGAGACCTGTAAATGGTATTTATCAAATCAAAACCCTTGATCTCCTTCCATACATGGTGTTTTCCTCGGCGCGAGCCTCGACAGGACACGGCAGCTGTTATGTCCGAGAGCTCCGAAAATCCGGCTTGCTCGGGCGCTTCCGGCGCCTCGCGGCGCCGTAGGTCTCTTTCATTGAGCGTTGTTGGCGGT